>JASDQU010681166.1:0-13096 GCA_032191745.1 Picea mariana
ATATATATATATATATATATATATCAAAGTTTGAATAGTTACATCGTCAAATACATAGGTTCCACATCCATTTTAGGATGATAACAAAAACTAAGATATTTAACTCCAAAATTCTGGACTCTAAGCCATCGCGTTAAGATAGATCACTTCATACCTGCAATTCAAACCTGCAAAAAAAACAGAATTCAAAAATTAAAAATTTACAAAACAATTTATGTACAAATTTTAAATAAAATGTACACATGTACCATTTTAGATTTAGATAAATAAAACAAATTGTGACTAAAGAAAAATTGACATACATACCAAAAGAGTTAAGTCTCATCCTCTAACATACTCCTTTACACCAAATATAATGTAAACATATTTTCCACCAAATATAATTTAGACATCTGTAACAATAATAATAAAAAAAAAATAACACATATCAACATATATGTACTTTAACTAAATATTAAATAAACAATAAGAAATAATAACATACCCAACTATAGTTAAACATATTTAAGATTTTCCCTCACAAAGTTTTAAAACTTCCAAAATAGTTACTCTCCACATTAAGCATACATGATTTAAACAATTTGTAAAATCTTATCTAAAATCTTAAAAAAGTTTAAAGAGAAAAATTGTGTTCTTGGTAAAAACAAATTGTATTCAGAGTTAGATAATAATATAAAAATAAATATAGAACTGTGTATGAAGAAAGTTCACAAATCTCAATATTAAGTCATTATTCCAATGAAATATTTATCTCCTTGTGGATAAAACCCCAAATCCTTTAAGTGAAATTCTCATCCAGGTGATCTTATTTGATCTTATTTACTCAGTAGTAAAATATTAATCTCCTCAACAGTAAAATACTTCTCTCCTCTTATGCAGTGGTCATATAATCAAATTCCATAATCGACTTTCAATTTAAAGGACTCATAAATCTCCATATTAAGTCATTCTTCCAAGAAATTACTTATATCTATGAAAGTTCACAAATCTCCATTTTAAAAATCATTCTTCTAGAAAATTTGGAAAATACTTATCTCATCTTTCTACGGTGGAATAGATGTTCTCATATAATCTTTCATGTACATGAAGAAAACATGAATCTGCACATATGTTAAGTCATTCTTCAAAAACCATTTAAATCTTTCATCTTTGGGATGTATTCATATTACATATAATGAAATTCTCTTTGAAATTGTTTGTGAGCTAATTCACATATACAATATGTGTGAGCTAGCTCACATATACATATGCATAGTTTATTTGTAAATCTACTTGAATGTTGGTTTTTGTGGTTAGTAATCAATTTAGTTAAGAGTTTGGCAATACCCTGGCAAGAAGGAATTCACTTCGTTGTATGTAGAAAACACAAATGTCCATACTACACCATTCTTGGACAAGAAGGAAGGAATGCAATCGAAGAAAATTTAGAAACTTCCCCTTTTCTGATGTGGAATAGAGTTTGTTCTCAAATAATCAAATGGTCAAGTTCAAAATTAAGTCTTCATCATGATCTAAACTTAAATAAATTTGAATGTACCATTTAAGACAACGATAAGATCATATAGGGGTTCTATATATTTCAAAACAATTAATCAAAGCATTGAATAAGAAAGGCTAAACTAAAAATTTGATAAAAGAAAATAATAAAAGCTTATTCAACATAAGCTTGAACACTTTTATATAAAACCCAACATAAAAGAAAATTAAAACTCACTAATGTGCAATGAACATATATTTATGAATCATCATGAATGAATGCATCCTTACCAGGTATGAGTGCTTCCTTTGCTTCCTCCTCAATCTCAATCTCTCTCCCAAGAATATTCTCGGGTACTCTCTTCTCCACATTACCCTATATAACACATTTCAAATTTAAAAATTTGAAAATTAAATTTAAATGATTTTAACACATTAAATTTAAATGATTTTAACACATGCAATGATACCTGTGAACTCCCACCCTCTTCAAAATTTCCCAATGAGAATTGAGACAAGCCTGCCCAAGTAGTAGGAGATGGAATAGGGATCTGTGAACAACAAAACTAAGAACTAAATCTAGGATTCAATGTTGTTTTCACATTTATAAAAAAATATAAATGTTATTGATCTTATTCAAAATATTGGAGATTGGACAACTAAAGTGCTCATCTGTGGATATTAGAAAACACATACTTGATTCAATCCATCCAAATTTAAACTTGTGGAATTAAGTCCCCTATTTACTAGAGATTCATTTAACATATCTCCAAACTGCAATTAATGACAATAACAACTCAATTATTTCTATAGATATAATGATATGTATCTAAATATAGAATTAGAAGTAAACTATCCTAAAATGCGTCAAAAATTTACTAACTAGAACACATATCAATCTGTTGTTCTGATCATCATTGTGAATGAACTTCTTCCAACCATCACAATTTTTTTTGCATACTCCTTAAGATCTTCTACTGACATGGTATCTAAATTCGCATCTATTTTATAAACAAATATGGCACGAGAATTGGCTTCCGCTCATTGACGGTTCAAGCCAACATCAACACCATAAAAAATCACTTCCAAATTTTCCTCGATTACATTCCTAGCTTCTTTGCCAACCTATGATGAAGCTCACAACTCTGAATGTGAAGCAAATTCCCCTATTGGGTGAGATACTAAAGGTCGTGGAGTCATATGCAATGTCGCATTTCGATATGCCTATTTCTGATCATATGTCTGTCATTTACCATCCCCATATTAATCGAACGGTAGACTAGTATAATCACAGTGCATGTCCATGAAAAAATCTACATAAAAGTGTCTTACAAAATAGTGTGGAACCTCATTGTTCCAAGACAATTTTCCATATGCTCCCAAAAATATGTTATATAAATGTCTTGCAATGTCGGGGTGTTTAAAATATTGCACCTTCAACATCTTCCTCTTTGGCCCATATTTGAAATTGAACATCGAAATTGATTTTTCTTTTGAAACTTTATTTTTTACTTCTTTTCATTTATCAAGGCCCATCACCTCTGACTTTCTTCGCCTCATTAAATCGATAAAATTGTCAGTGGTTGGCCCCATCTTTTGATATGCGTCCATAAAGTTTTACAATGAATGCAAAACAATTTGCACGCTTTGTTTACTCTCCTGAGGGAGTTCCAAGACCTCCATATCATTTTTCAACCTCCTTTTAACACTTGAGCATCGCTCAAGGGTCATTTCTTCAGTAATCCCTTCCCAGGGAAGTTCATCACCATCATCTGAAGTATAGGTGGACATAGGCATGTAATCTTTTGTTTCTTGATAACACGGCCTCCTAAATCCACCTTCACCCTTTGCACCAACATTAGAATCTTTGTGACACCCACTCTGTCTTTCATTGTCGTCCCTTGCTATAAACTCATTGTCTAGACACACATTTGAAAGTAATTATAACATTTAACTTGACATAAATTTAAATACACAAAATGCAACAAAAATAAACAAAATCAAAGAAAATTACAAAAAATATTTTTTTGTCCTGAGGTATTCCCTACATTCTCAGGTGTAGGAGTATCAATGTGAAACCTATATTAAAAGGTTGCATCCATAGCACTTGCTTGAGCAAATTATGGAGTTGATATATTCACATACTTGTTTGATAATCTTCTCTGACGAGATTGTCGTTGATCACTCGAAGTCTCAGTCGAAGAAGGGGTTCCTCTTATTCCTTCTTGGGAGAGCCTAGAGCATTTGCAAAGAATGTTTGGAGAATCCTGTGTCGACATCTCAACTCAATATCTATCCTTTGGAAATTCATAAAAAGTTAAGCACAAGACAAGTACGAGTTAATATCTCCAACATTGACCAACAAAAATTATGAAGAAAGAAAAAAAATAAGACAAAATTAATAGAAATGTTCTTTTGTTTGGATGGAATAAATCTACCATCTAATGAAATTTTGAATCGATAACATCATTAATTTATGATACAGTGCCGAATTACATCCAGTCAAACATTTTCTAGCTAATATTCATCATAAATCCATGGTTGGGGCCAGATAGAAGAAGAAATTGAAAATTCTACTCATGTCCATTCGAAAGAATTTCCATATTGTGGTGGAAAAGAGGAAGTTGTTGCCATGTTTCATCCCAAAATAAAGAATTGGTTCCATCCTTGACTTCCCAAAAACAATGTGTGTGGATAATATCTTTCTTTTTCTAGACTTTGTTCCATATTAAAGATCTTGAAAATTTTCCTTAAAGTATGATCAGGTCCTAAGGCTCTATGAGAGAGTAGTACCTCTTGCACCAAAAGGAGGGCCCATAGAGTGTAGTACTTCATTTAGCTCCATAGAATGAGCTGGGGATATCTAGATATTTGAGAATAAGTCCTCGTTTTGATGGCTCTGTCAAGACGTTCATCCATCAAGATGAAGATGAAGGTCGAGAGGGGATCGTTCTGCCTGACACCATTGGAGGGGGAGAAAGTAGAAGGGGAGTAGTTGAACAAGATTTAAAAGTAAGAACATAAGGTAAGGGAAAGTAATAATTTGATCGAGATATTTAAACATCCAATTTTAAGAGCATACCGAGGGTTTTGGAAATTTTCAGAGAGTGATGATTTTCCTCTCGTCCACATAGATGACTTTAGTGATGATTCTGTAGACCATGTTACAGAGGGAAATTAGGAAAAATTTGTTGGGGTTTTCCACCTTGTCATCCTTTGAGATGAAGGCGAGGAAGGTCATATTTAGATCTGGGATAAAATTGGAGTGAAGGTGGGAGTATTCTACTAAGGCACATGTGTCCCAAGCGATCGAGTCTTGAAGCCACCTAGTTTTGGTCTCTTCTACAGTTGTTCTAGGTGTGAATGCCATTGATGGTTGAGGGATTGGATGGTATCAAGAAAGGATTGGGATTCATGGTCGAGCCTTCTTATGCCCCCTTTATTTTCGTTCAGAGAGGTAATTATGTTGAAGTATCTACCAATAAGCCAATGATCATTATTGATGATGGGGTTACAGGTGTTGAATGGAGTCAAGAAAATGAATCTTGTCAAGGATAGATTTGGGGCCATAAAAATTAGTGAGAAAGAGAGTTTGATAGGACCATACAAGCTAGAAGGGAGTTGTGAGGAAGCGCTTGGTGGTAAATAAGTTGGAAAAAGTTATTTTATCAGGGTTTTAGATAAGGGCAAGGCCTCTTACTACTTTGTGTGCACATAAGGCCATAGCTTGGGGTTCTTGCTAGATGTAAGGGGAAAGGGTTTGAAGAAGGAATTGGAGGCATTTAGTTTATTGTATCATTACTATAAAGGGATTTTTTTGGAGGATATTTTTACTGAGAAGCATGTGCTCGGTTTTACCATTAAGGCCTTTGATATTCCCAGAGATGAACTTCGTGAGGAATGTGGGGGTTTGGGTAGGAACTTATATTTCATCAAGTTAAGGCAACTTCAGTTAACCAAAAACTCTCCCAGATATTTAAGAAGTTGTTTGTTTCTTTGTCAACATCTTTTTATTTTTCTTTAAGTTTTTTAGGTTGAGCAGAGGAAGAGGATTTAATTATTGTAGAAGGAACAGAGGGCATACCTTTTATTTTTGTTGTTGGGTTGCTAAGAATTTTATTATCAACCAACGAGTCCTTTAAAAGCTGAGCCTATTGCTTAGTGATTGAATTCAAGTCTTGATGCTAGTAGAAAGAAGAAATGGACTTAAGGTCAAGATCCCCAAGGTCCATTTCCTTGCCATAGCAATAGCAAGGCAATAACTTAACCTATAATGTACCTAGATTTGCTACAGGAATTATTTTCTACATATTTTCTACAGGAATGTACCTAGATTGTTGAAGAGGACATGCATTATTATAAAGTGTGGCAGAATAGTCGACCTTCACTTTGTTGCCAGTTCAGTGAGTTGATTCTGAAAGAAGTTGACTAACTCTTATTCTATGTTAGCATGTTCTGCCATTCTGTTGCCCTGTCTATCTTTTGAATATGTGATGTGATTGAGACACCTTCATTGAATGATAGATCTATGGAAGAATTTTGTGTTTTTTCCCCTCTTTGAGCAAACAAATTCTTCTTCACCTTCATGATTGATTGCGGGTTAGCTTATCTTATTACCATGGATTGTGGATTAGCTTAGCTTATTACCATTACTTGAATATGAAAATTAGTACAAAACTAACTATGAGTACAAATTATTGATATGAGTAATGTATCTGATTATGAGCCATTGATTACACTGGTTTGAATATCTCATTGTGTAGTGATATTGCTTCTCATTAATTCCATAACATTCCATACTGTGAATATCATCCTGGTACCAGAAAAATGATCACTATAAGGAAGTAAGTCCATTGAATAGGGATACTACTAACCTCTACCCTGTTTGTCTAGTTACAGTTAAAGGTTGTTTTATGAGCTATAACATAAGGTCATTGTAACATCCCACTCTTTCACGCACCGAGCGAACTTATTCTTGGAGGAAATTTGCTTGCAAGCGATCCGGGTTATTGTATCTATTGGTCGTTTTGATTATAATTATGAGATATTATGGATTTGATGATATGTTATTTGGTTGTATTACATAGATAGGTGCTATTGACTGGGTTCTCCTGAGTGTGTAGGACTTTGGACCTCGAGGATGTAGAGGCATCGATGAAACCCTTGGACTCCAGATCGAGTCAGAGAGTGGACTTTTGGGTTTGAATGTTTTTGATGTGACATATGTACATATGATCAGATGTTATGATGATTGATTATTATTACTGGAATGATTCGTTGATGGATGCAGGCTCATGATAGCTTTCCAACCAGACTCACATGTGGAGTAGAGGGGTCACGCAGGACAACCAGAGACTTTTAGGGAGAGGTGTGGCAGTATCCCCGCCACAGCCTACTAGCACTCCCATCGTGCCTCGAATTGTAGGTTAATGATTACCTAGTTCGAGAAGACCCTCGATGTCGTGAGGGCAGACTGTGACAGTCGCTCACGATGATTCTAAGGGGCACCCAATAAGGCATGGGCCTTATTCCTTAAAGGCCCTTCGTCTCCCACAAGATCACCTGGTAGAGTATTAACTCCAGGGGATTGACGTCTACCAAAGTCAGTCAAGAGGTGAGTGACACCCTTGGAGCACGTAGTGCATCTTGAAGGGAACGTCACGTGAGGACAACAAAAGAGGTGAGTGGCATCCTTGGAGCACCTAGTGCGTCCTGAAGGGAACATCGTGATTTTAACTAGTAAGTGAATAAAAGTAGTCGGCCTTAAAATGAATGATGTGATAAGTAAGATTTAAAAACAATTTTCCTAATAAAAAAATGTCGCCCAACATAGTGAAATTAAAACCTAGGACTAAGTAGAACTTGTGGTCAAAACAAAAATAATAAATAAACATGTAACAAGAAGGGGGGTAAGAAATTCAAACTTATTTATTAAAGTCAAAATTATAATGGAGGATTAATTTTTTTAAGATGAGTAATGATTGTTTTTATCTACTTTTGCTAATTTAATTTTTAATTAAAAAGAAAAGAGGGTAAATGGTTGTTTTTATCTATGCTTGCTAAATTAATTTTTAATTAAAAAGGAAAAAGGGTAAATGGTTGTTTTATCTACACTTGCTAAATTGATTTTTTTTGTTAAAAAGGAAAAAGGGGGAAACTTAAAAGAAATGGGAAACTTAAGGAAAAAGGGAAACTTAAAGAAAAGGGGAAACGAAAAGAAAAAGATGAATGTCTAACTTAGTAAGGAATCTAGCCTTTGGGACTTTCTAATTATGAACTCAACTAGGAATTAAGTAAGGGGTAAGTCATTTAAGTTTTGTAAGGGAATATTGGGACACCTAGAAGCGTTTTTAGGAATGCTTTAAGTGGGTGAGGGAAATAGGAATATTTAATTAATTAATAAAATTGATTTTCTGGTGCAACTAGAGGATCAAGCGATATGTGTACAAGCAATGTTTTTTGAAATTAATTAAATTAAAAAGGAATTTAATGAGAAATTGGGAAACTAATTACTTGAAAACTCTATAAAAAGGACGGAGGAGGAGGAGTATAGATATGATATTTTTGCGTAACGTTACACTGCTAAAATTTTATCTTGATTGGACTTTCTCTTGTGGGAGTTGGGATACCCAGCTTAGGTAATGAGTGGTAGCTCGGCCTTGCAAGGTGAGCTAGGTGCTAGCATTCTTTGGTATTGTGTGTGTGGCCCCTTTGCAGCTCGGGGGGCTCAGGGGGAAGAAAAGTACCCCTAGCGTTGGCTGGAAGGTATCGGTGAGGTCACATCGGTTGGCAAGCAGGAGATAGATGGAGCACGCACGGGACAATGACCTCAAAGCATTCACATTTGGTTAAGGTACACATGTTAAATTTGTTAATTTAAACATGTTTATTTTTTTGTATTCGATTAAAGATTTCATTTCCATGAGATTTCTTGTACATTCATTCCTACGGTACTTGTAATCCCCTTGTTGTTGATTTATTCAGTAAAGACCCTTGATATCCATTGTATCCTTTATTTATGAGTTTCTGTATCTTTGCGCATGGCCAGAATGAGCCTCAGACTCAAAACCTTGCTTGCGTTCTTATATCTCTTGCCTGCGTTTTCTTTATTCCTTGATTGCGCTTTTATTTCATTATTGCTTCTCCACGAAGAATATCTGGATGCAGATTGTGTTTTCATCTTCTATCCCTTATCCTTCAAGTTATTAGTCCGTGCCTGACCAGTCGGCCAGGAGCCGACTAGATGGTCGTCACTCCGGTGTTTAAAGACTTATAGATTCAAATGCCATGTTTTCCTGTGCATGGATAATAAGTGAAGGATAATTTTTTCCCAACTATATATCCCTTACTTATCTATGCTTTTTTCTCTTATGATTAATCTCTGATCTCTGTGTTTTTCTTTTATGCATAATCCCTACGTCCTTCCCAGACTTTTATCTCTGCGTTTTCTTGAATGGTAAATCTTTACACTTGAATGATTAAATGATAAATCTCTTCACTTGAATGCTTAAATCTCTACGTTTCTATTTGAATGATTGTTTGTTCATTTTTGTTCATTCATGCTCTGCATTTTCTATCCTAATGCCCAATGTATTACCTCTCTCACTGGGTGATGCAATTCCCTTGTTTTTCAGAGTTTAGCATGGAAACCCCAAGTGATATCCTTGAATAGACAACATTATCACTTATTTAATATACAACATTATTACATTTGAAGGACAACGAATTTACATGTCTTCTCTGCAAATTTATACGTGTCTTCTCTGCAAATTTATATCTACTCTACAAATTTATACATGCTCTGTGAATTTACATGCTCTAAGAATTTATGTCTGCGAACTTATACATGTGTTTGCGAATTTGTGTCTTCGTTTTTCATGGCGTTTTTTCCCGGCTAAGGTAGCGCCCCTAGGCGAACTTCTTGACATTTTTACACAGGGATGTGCCTCGTCTTTACCCAACCATATCTTTACTAGACAACTTTATGAATGGGTAGCGATTTAATATGTTGATGGTAAATATTTTGACAACGATTTTATAATATGTATGACAACGATTTTATAATATATATTACACAACGATGTCTACACAACGTTTTCCCTTAAATGATTATGGTTATATAGCATCATTGGATAGCAAGTTTACTGATTGATAGCACATTGATTGACAATGAATATTGACTGTGAATTTATACTTTAAATGACTGTGTTCATTTTAATATATAGTGACTGCAAATTTAATAATTATTGACAACGTTGTTATATTTAATGGGTGAAAGAGATACAATGATAACAATTTTAGTGACATCGACCTTATATTTCATGCGTGCTAAGGATATAGTTTTAGCAATTTTACTAACATCGATCCTGTACATATTACACGACGAACCTATACATTCGCTATACAACGAATCTACATCTATCTATTACACAATGAATCTATATATTATACAACAAATCTATATCTATATATTACACAACGAACCTAAATATTACACAGCAAATGTATATATTGCACAGTGATATATATTTACAAAGTGAATTTAATATTTAAATGACAACAACATCATTATTTAACTCTGCGATTCGTATATTTAAATGACATCATTATCATTTATTTAATCTGCGATTTCATATATTTAAATGGCATCATTATCATTTATTTACTCTGCAATTTCATATATTTTTAATAACAACTATCATATATTTAACTTAGCGATATAATATATTTAATCGATAGTAATAAATGCTAGACATCCAATAATAATAGATAGCAATATATCTCTTAGACAACGATATCAATGCTAGACTGCCACCTATTAATAGACAAAGATTTTACAGTTAGACTGTGTTATCATTGTTAGACATAGATTTATTGATAGACAACAATATGGATATGTCAATTATCTTGAACTAAGGCATGTATGTTTGCAATAGAATTTGTTGCATCGGGAATTTAATATGATGTATAATGGTTACAGTAGATAGTTTTCCCTTGCGTCTTGTTGACTTATTGCTTGGGTGCATGGGTATGGTCTTCGTGTATTTTGATAGATGATTCGGTTTCCTAGAGTGAGGGATTTATCTTGGGTTAAAGGTCTAGATATGTTATGTCACGCCATGGTTACTGTCACTCCTATCGCCTTGTGAAGACATGATTCCTGATGAGGGAATCATTGTGTGCCCTGATGGATAGATGTGAATGATAACCTGGTCGAAGTCTTATGCTTCCCAATGTGGGCATTTGTTTGTTGTAATTGATGTTGGTACTTGGTTTTGTAACGCCTCAATGCATTTGGTTTTGCACGCCGTAGAGTTTTTCTAGTTACTGGTCGTTAAGTCATTGTGCCAGGTTGTTGATGTTGTCCCTTAGCTTGTAGGCGTTGTCTTGCTTGTGTCGAGATGGTAGTTGTTGTTCATCTGTCTTTGGATTATCGCATGTTTCATCTAGTTGCATGATGTGCTAGTATGTTGGATCGTTGTTGTCGTGATTGGCCTCCTTCTTAAAACAAAAAAAAAAATTGCACTTGCTTTGCGTCGCATGTAGTCGAACGATGGGGTCGTTACATTCATGAAGAAAACAACATAATTGTTAACTACAAAGGGCAGTATATAATAAGAACTAAATGCAATAGATTAACCTGTAATACAAGGGGAATAGAGCCATTCCATTACTATGATATCAGTAATACAAGAACAACTTAGCTTAAGGTTCAACAAGGTGATATCATGTTACCTATTTACCATAATCAATATGTATTGTGATATTAATCTTATCTCTTATTAACTACATGGGATGTCAATAGAAAGAAATGGCACTAAGTATCAACACCTATATTACACTTGTATGTGATTCCAATGCTTATGTAAATACAAAGGGTAATAGATCACCATCTTCAACTACTATCTGATCCAAAGGGTAATAGAACATTATCTTCAACCAAATGCTTGTTTAAATACAAAGGGAAATAGATCATTAACAAGGGTCTTTTAAAGGGTATATACTCTTATCCAATACATATGGGTTTTACTTACTCTAATTAAGAGAGAGATAAAGCAACGGAATCAACTTCATATCTTACCCGTATGAGCTATGTGAATATTACAATATAGTTAAGAGTGTACATATTCTCAATATAAGGTATAGGCCACTAATCACAAGAATTGTTGAATCGTTTGACTTTCTAAACGGAGATGCAAGTCCAAATTGCATTTTTTACTTTCTTGAATGAAGATGCAAGTTCAAATTACATTTCTTCTATGATATTTTCATTGTGTTTTGTTACATATTTCGGTGTATCTATTCTGGAGGTTGAGGGAATGACTACAATGAATATACTACCTATGTTTCACTGTTTATTTTCTATTTGTTGAGTGTTATATTAACACAGATTTTTCATAGCATATTACAATGTAATATGTCATAACATATTACAATGTAATATGTTGTAACATATATTACTATAACATATTACATTGTAATATGTTATAATATATTATAATGTTTAATATGTTATAACATATTACATTGTATAATATGTTATAGTAATATGTTATAACATATTACAATGTTATAACATATGCATTGATATTAAAATTGAAAACAAACTGTAAAATGTAAACTATGAAATGCATTTAAAATTGTTCTTTCTTCTAACTTTGTAAATGAGGCTTTGACATGAAATATTGGTCCGTCTTTTTTCAATTTTGCTATTAATGCAAAGTGACTGTTACATATTTTAGTGTATATGTTCTGGAGGTAGAGGGAATGACTTCAGTGAATATACTGCCTATGTTTCAAAGTTTGTTTCTATTTGTTGAGTGCTATATTAATGTATATTCTTCAAAACATATTACAGTGTAATATGTTATAGTAATATGTCTTACTGTTCAGGATATAAAAGCTAGTTATACCAAAGGTTTGATTTGGATCACATACTTTAAGTGAATGGGTTAATATATGACATATATAGAACGATAAGTTTATTAAGAGTCATCTAATTCAAGTAACTTTTATGCCTACTACTTCTCTCCCATACTTCTGTTACATTTGTTATCATATGTCCAAAATTGTTGTTTCCATGATTGCAAAAGTCTTAAGTCTAAATTATAGTTTTATAATGGATACCATTGTTTTTGGGTTTCCTAGTAGCCTTGTCACACCCCAAGAATCAATCCTTCATAAAGTTTGACTTCTACAAGTTCTTGGAAAATACAATGCACCAACAATTTTCAGATTTGGAAATGATACTCTAATATTACATATGTAAAAATAGATTTATAGATTGAATTCCCGAAGATATGAATTTTTTATAAAATGCAAAACGTTTGAAATAAAAAGTTAGACAGTTTGAATTTTTTATGATTTTTTTAGAAAATACAAAACATTTGAAATGACTGTGACTTGGCCGCAGGGGGCCAGCCATGTGGCCAAGCCGTAGGCGTGCCCACGGCTTGGCCATAGGGTTGGCCCCCCACGACTAAGTCACAACCAATTTTAATAAGATATTATCTATGCACAGAAAAGCAAGCCAGTTGAATCTAAATCTTTAATACTAGAGTGAAAGACAATTGATTCGGCTCCTGGCTGACTGCTCAGGCACAAACTAATCACTTAAATG
>JASDQU010681166.1:40325-51683 GCA_032191745.1 Picea mariana
AAAATAATGTCAATTTGCAAAGAGGTCATGGATGTATTTTCACCCGATTCTTATTTTGTAGAAATGCCTCCTTTTGATATTTATGTCAATTCATCCCATCTCCTCACCTTTGTCATCAACCATGGCTAATGGGAACATGATACTAGAATAACTATAAACATACTTTTGAATGTCAAAAGTAAAAGTGCATTCATTATTGGCAGACCTATCAAGTCCACTAATGAAATTATGACTCTCCTTATTGACACCTATTTTCTAGGAAACAACTAGAAGAAGCCATTGACTACAGGGTACTCAAATCACCCTATTTCTAGTGAGATTTATTTTTCTAGTGAGTCAAATTTCCACGTGTTATGATCAATTTTTCAAAAAATCGATGATCTAGTTTATCTTAAAATTGGCCAAAACCCCTAGGGAAAAGTTCCCATCATAGGGGTGTAAATATAAATTATAACATAGTTCTTGTTGGATTTGGGGCTAATTTTTCTCGGAGAAAGGGGGCGGTATGATTTCCCTTTTTCCCATGCTTTGGAAGAGCATGCTCGAAAAATAAATTCTCGCGGCTACGTAGATCACAAGTACATATTGATGCTTGGAAATATTCCTGGAAGGAAATGTGGAGAGATTGCTTGATCAAGTCCCCGATTAGGCCTATACTCTTTTGGGATGGAAATCCTCACCGGTATGTGGGCTTGGTTGCTACTAAAGGGGAATTTTCTCCTTGAAAGGAGACTTTCCTTGAAGCTCTTCTAAACTACTATGCAAAAAAAGAACTAATATATCTCTATTATAAAGCTATACTATCCTAGCTGGAATATAGAAGTAATTTACAATATCCTAGTTAAGGGCAAGAAGAATAGCATATATTGATCATGAGATAAATATAAGCTATCAAGCTATAAAAATAGTTCATACAGCTTGATAAAAATTAAAATAAATACACATCAACTTTAACTCAGTAAATAGTTATCGAGAAAAATACAAATATGTATGCTCACACTTAGTATGGATGATTAACATAAAGTGAACATGAGATAAAGATAAGTTGTCAGACTATGGAAATAGTTCACATAACCGAGAAATAATTTAGTCAAATACATATCAATAATTAACTTAGTAAATAGTTACCAAGAAATCACAAATATGCATATTCATATTTAATTTATCATCATTCACATAAAATTCAATAAAAAATGAAATGACCTAATAATTTCTCAAATATTCTAAAAATAGTGCGGAAATAAAGAACATAAACATTCATTCATTGATACATCTGAGAGAAAGATGATAATGGCTTGTGTTATCGCACAATCTATACTTTCCCAAATCCCAAGGCAAGTGAAGCAAGATTGGTGTAACAAGGGGGTGACCTATCACTGTCACCTTAATAGGAAACCCCTTTCTCTTTAGGAGTATATCAAGATTACCCCAGGGGAGACGTCCCCATTGACCTAAAGGGTTGATGAAACGAAGGCAAGGATGTAAGAATATCCCCCTCTCACTGGTCACTCAAGTTAAAAGGTTCTTTAGGCCCTTAAGAGATGAAGCAAAGTGAAGATGAAGTGTACCTACCCAGAACAAGACAACAAAAAACAAATATGGCAACTTGCAAGTACCTAATGATGTTAGTACTTCATAAGACCACAAACCTTTGAAATATAGGCTAGATGATATAAAATTGCAGCAACATGAAAGTTTACAAAAACAATAGATATTTTATAACAACTGTAAAAAAATGCCTTGGAATTGCTTGAAAATGACAATGAAAAGGAAGCTTTAACTAGGTATAATGATAATCAATTGTCACAAGCAAATTTGGCAATGTCTATCTAGCTTTAAATGTCAGTTTTGTAGAGAATTTTCTGCAATTAGATGGTTGTAGAAATATTTTGTAACAACAACAAGTATTAGTACTCAAAATTGCAAGAAAACATCGTGTAAACTTAGCATTTATCAAGTAGATTGTTTGGAAATTATCACAAGCAATTTTTGAGTGAGTTAGATGCAAGTTATGTAGGTATATACAACAAATTAAAGTAAATTAGTATGAATGTAGTAGTGATTTGCAACAACAACAATTTAACTATTGAATTAGTATAGTTTAGGGTTAGTAGAAGTTAGCAAAAGCTTCAAGGAAGAGAGTTTGACTATTTGTTTGATCAATCATTCACCAAAGCAAGTGGACTAGTGCCTTTAAGGGATAATGGAGTCTATAGGTGAAGAATTTCTCTTGGAATTAGTGACAAAAATGATTATACTTATCTAAGTAAAAGATGAATCTTAGAAGAGTTAGCAGTTTAAGTCTTCCTGGATCCAAGATTTTAAGGGGATGAGCTACTAGAGAGTAGGCAATTCTAGGCCCTAGCACCTTCCTCCTTCTTAGACTATTAAAATATGTTAGTAGAAACAATAACTAGACAATGGCTTATAAAGAGTTATTATTTAGGGGTTTAGAAGTTTATCTAGATCAAATCACCTTAGTAAAGTCTAGCAAATGAAGAGCAAAGAAGTAGTTTCTTAAGTCCTTTACTCCAAGGGTTTGTCAAGCAAGCAATTTCATAATATTTACCATGAATAAGAAAATGTACCATAACCATTCAAAATGAAATGAAAATTTCATATTTACTTACTTCACCAAGAATAATCAAGTAATAAAACCCTAGATTGCCAAGTAACTTCACCAAGAAATCATCCAAGTTGCAAAATTTAGCCTTCAAGACAAGTGTGCCTCCCTATTTCAGCCAATAACTCCCAAAAAGGGTGCAAATTTCAGACCATGCTTGTTGTGTGATGAGTTTTTATGAAAAAATGAGAGTACTTTATCTCTTTTTATACAAAACTTTGACCTTTAATTAAATTGAGGTCAAATAAAAGGTCGACCTAGCCAATTTACATCGAAATATATTTTTTACATAAATAAAAGTAATTAACATCTAAAATCATCCCCAAGGGTGATGTCATGCCGTTCTAGGGTGAGGTTGAGCCCCTAATGTGGAACATTGGTCTCCAGATGCAGAATGTTTGACCTCCAAAGGCCCTGAATGATTCCCACATGTGCCAACTAGCTCATAACTACCCTCAAAATGAAAACCCTAGCTTTGTATGACATTCAGGGTCATGATGGTGATGTCATGGGCTCTCAAAGGTAAACATCCAGGTGGAAAATAAATATCCCCCTGGGTCTAGGTCTGCCAGGGTGTCTCCCAAAGAAACGTTCTTCTTTCTTCTTGGTGCAAGTCTCTGATGTCTTCTTGCCCCTAGTTGGGGTCACAAAATCCATCTATGGGATTTCAGCCCCATGAAGGTCTGAGCTAATCATTCACCCATGTGTACCTGTCCACCGGGAAAGGTCTGAAAAAAACAAAAAGTACGCCCTTCAGGGGTTCATAAGTCACAGGGATCATAACATGTAAATCACATCCAATAATCAAATTACCCAATAAATGACCCTATCATGTTCTATATATCTGATGAAATGCATTTGGACCTCAATGTGTTTAGTTCATTTTCATTGTACTATATCTCTACAAAATCTCAATGTACTTTGATTGTCACACCATATGAAATTTAGACAATGAAACTGGATACCAAGCTCGGTAAGGAAGTGTTGAAGCCAAAGTTCTCGAATGACACAATTGACTACTCCTCTGTACTCGGCCTCTATGGAAGATAAAGCAATGACTATTTTCTTTTTACTTGACCAACAAATAGGGCCTAACCCCAAACTGAGAGTGTACCTGGAAGTAGACTTGTCATCGGTTCCATCGCCAACCCAGTCTGAATCTGTGAAGCCTATGAGATATAATGCACAACCAACAACATAGTGAATCCCATAACTCATGGTTCCCTGAACATATCTAAGAATGCGGTTAACATCCTTCCATTGCAAATCATTGTATCTGGAAATTGCTCCTACTACATATGAGATATCCGGATGGGTGTGGGTGAGATACAAAAGACTCCCCACCAACTATCAATACAAAGTGTTGTCCACTAATGGTGTATCCATGCCATCCTCAAGTCTGATTGCAGATAAGAAGGGTGTAGGTGAAGACTTATATTATGTCATGTCGAATATATACAGAAGATCACTGGAATACTTATCCTGAGAAAGGTTGATGCCAAAAACATCATGACTAATATCAATACCAAGAAAGAAGTGAAGTGGACTCATGTCCATCATAGAGAACCTGTCATGAAAAATATCTTTGACCACAACTATGGTTGAAGAAGAGCTACCAATGATCATAGGATCATAAACATAGAGTACTAAAATCATCAAAGACTCAGTATTCCTTAGCATGTAAACATTGCAATCAGATTTACATATAATAAATTAATGTGAAAGAAAATAAAAATCCATCTCTTCATACCATGCTCTAGGTGCCTTCTTGATGCCATAGAGTGAATTCTTCAATTTGCATACTAAATATGAGTTTTGAATGAACCCCTATGGCTTCTCCATGTATATCTCCTATGAAAGATCACCATTAAAAGAATCATTTTTCACGTCCATTTGGTGAACTTCCCATCCTTTATTTGTTGTAATGGCTAGAACCAAGAAAATGGAGTCCATATTTTCTACAGGAACAAAGGTTTCATCATAATATACCCACAAATATACTGAAATCCTTTTCCAACTATTCTTTCCTTGCACCTACTCACCTGACCATCTGTTGTTATCTTGATCCTATAGACCCATTTGCATCTAAGAAGTTTCCCCCCTAGTGGAAGTGGAACCATATCCCAAGTTTGATTCTCTAGGAGTGAGTCACACTCCTCCTGCAGGGATGCTTCCCATAATGGATTTCCCATAGCCTCACTATAGATCTTCAAATCAAAATATTGAACCATATAGCAATGCATAGGCATCATTGGTTCAAAAGCTGAAAATACATGAGAAGGCTCCTCATCCTGAGATTGAGTCCTCCTCAAATCCAATGAATTCCCTGCAAGGTATCTTGCTGCCTGAAGTGTGGAATCTTCTTACTTGGGCATATACTAAAGCTCAAGTGTTGTCTCCTCATCTGGCTATACTACCTTCTCAACTCCATGTACAAAATTCTCTAAATCTAAGTCTGAATATGTGGCATCTAAGTGTATGGAATCATCATCTCTTATGTCTGGAACTGATGGAAACACAAGAGTATCTACATGTTGCACTAATGGTGCATGCAAAGGAATATCCTCAAACTTAACATTGAGCTAAATTATGAGCTAGTATGTAGAGGGATCAATCAAACTATACCCCTTCACATCATCTAGATATCCCAAAAAGATGCAAGGTGTGATCTATGGATATAATGATTCCCTCTTTTCAGAAGGAATATTGGACCATGCACGAGATCCAAAGATGTGAAAGTGTGTGACATGTGGTTTATCAACTGTCCAAGCCTCAAAAGGTGTCATGTCCTCAAAAAATCTATGAGGATATATGTTATGTATGTAAGAAACACACTTAAGTGCCTCATCCTAAATCTTGGAAGGAAGATATCTCACATGCAACATGTAATTGGTCATCTCTTTGAGATATTTGTTCTTCCTTTTAGCAACTCCATTATGCTATGAAGTGTATGGAAATGTATGTTGCAACTGGATACCATCCTCATGAAAAATATTCTTAACATCTTTGTTGATATACTCCCCCCCATTATCTGTATGGAGGATCTTGATACTCTTCCCAGTTTGTGTCTCTACTAGAGCTTTGAAGTTTTTGAGATGATAAAAAACTTCAGAGTTTTTCCTGAGAAAATAAACCCAAGTATAGCATGAGTAGTCATCAATAAATGTAAGGACATACCTTGCTTTGTTGATGGACAGATGTGGAAATGGACCCATGAGATCACTGTGAAAAAGATCCAAGGAAGAGGAGGCTCTCCTTACCTTCCCATTTTCAAACTTCTCTTCAGGATGCTTTCCAAGAATGCATCCTTCACAAACCCCTTTAGAAAAGTGAATGTCTGGAAATCCTTTGACCATTCCTTGCTTGACAAGTCACTGCATGTACCTAAAGTTTAAATAACCAAATATTTCATGCCATACTCTACTTCTATCATTAGCATGTGTTAGTAGTAAAGAGGAATCATGGCCAACAAACTTAGTGAATTTATACAACCTTCATTTGTGATCTACTTCACCAATTGCAATAATGGAATTGTCATGCATGCCAAGTACATAAATTGAATTTGATGTAAATTCAACATTTTTACCTATCTAAGTGATCTGATAAACTGAGAGAATATTTATAGAAATCTTTGGAAAAAGTAAAACATTCTCAAAAATACTATTAGGGGGTTTCACTCTTCCCTCTCCCTGATCTAAAAATGGGCGAGTACTTACTCTAAACAAGTTTTCAATCGAGAATAATTTTCTGACGAAGTATTTGCATAAGAATTAAAGGGAATATGAATCCATGATTAACCATGCTTTTAAACAATAATACATAACACACATGAACTCAAAATGGAATAAGCATATGAAAATACAAGAGAGAGACAACCGATGTTGGTAACAGAGTTCACCCCTCCTGGGCTATGTCTCCAGACCCACTTCAATTGAAATATAGATCACTTTAATTCCTTCTTCAAAATATGTTGGGATCTTCTCATAAGTGATTACATAAGATATGCCTTCTCCTTCAGTGAGGATTCAAGAAGACTGCTCACACTCATATCTCTCCATACATCAAGAAGGATAATTCCTTACATGAATAAGTCTCTCAAATGCTTAGGAGAAGTAGCACTATGGCTCTCTAACTCCATTCATTAATTCTCCATTACTCTCCTCCCTTTAAAAGGACTCACATAAGGCATTATATATTTTTAACTCACTCTCTCTTAAGAAAGAGCATTAATTCCTAGATCCATAATAATAGGATCTAATTGCAAAATAGGAAAAACAAGTTCCATGAGTATAGGATCTCAAACTATATTCAAGCACATAATGGAAAAAGTCTCAAAACCACCCAAAGACTCTTCATCCATGTCCTTGATTCTCTCAACCTATAATTGAGAATAATGGCAAATTGGTGTGAGGTGGTTTCTCACATAAAAACCAATTTCCAAAATTATAATTTAATGATAAATACGTGAGTCTAATTTCCCTCACAATTATTAATAATTTTACATCAAAATTGAATAATAATGTATGATTTTTTCCAAAATCTCATAAAGCATAATTAAATGCATGAGAATCTCATAAAATAATAAAAGAATGCATGAGACCCTATTCTCACAAAGAATTAATAAAATGCATGAGAAAATAAAACTCAAAACATATAAGTTCACCCTTTCACCACTTTGTCACCAATCTTGGCATGGCGAGCAAAGTGAAAGTACTTTCCATGTGTGGAAATCCGTCCGGATCACTCCCGCTACTGCAAATGGAGTACCATCCCCCATGAGAATAGGGGGTTTTGAGCATGAACTCAAAGAAGTAAAAAATTCCTCTTTGGCTACCATATGATGTGATGCGCCATAATATATAACCCATGAATCATAAGAGGAATTAATTGCAACCAGAGCATGATGATTACCTTTCTTAGGAGCATGATCATATTCCTTTTTCTTCTTGGCTCCTTCAAGAATGAGGTTTCCAAGGTTTTTCTGCTGAAGTACTTGTGCCATAAGATCGATTTGCTTCTCCATGCATGTGAATTCTTCATGATTTGGTGGATTGCAATAAGTGCACTGCTTTCCCTTCTTCTTCTTCTTCTTCTTCTTCTTCTTGTATTTGGAATTTGAAGAGTCTTTGGAACCTGAAGAATCCATATCATGCCTCCCCACAAAGAACCTTTTGGCAGGGATGATTTTAAGGATGGAAATTTATTTTAAAATGTAGAAACCTTGGCGACTCTTACTAATCCTTCATACGACAACTATAATTTTTTGGCTATATTTTTGTAAAAATATTCAAATTTCTAAGGATTTTATATAATCTGTGTAATTTTTTGGCAATTTTTAAGGTAAAATAATTTTATCCTATAGAATTTGGGCAAATCATTTTTAGAATAGTGAATCATTTTTTGGGATAAACCATGGAAAATTAGCCCATGAGCGAAATTTAGCCCCTAAAACCATCCATCTCCAAAAGTATCAATTTTATCTCTATGCAAATGTCCTCAAAAGGCGCATTCTTTCAAGACTCCTTCACACACGTACTTCAAAATTATAATGCAAAGACAACACTTGAAACCATTGCAAATCAAATGTTTGGAAAAAGGCACACCCCTTTCTCCTTCACCTATGTTCTTCGGAGTTGAAATGTCAAAGCCCACATCTGCATAAATTTGCAACCTGTAGTTGATGACCTGTTATTAAATATTTGGAGTACCTTACTTGCCAAGAGTTCATAATCATACTCATTGGTCAAGTTTACAATGAATCGCCAAAATGGCTTGGGAAAATTGCCCCATTCAATTGTTTACATAATTATTACAAAATGAAGCCACTTAAGGTTGAAGGTGCAAAATAACGCCTCTCACTCTCCTCACTCAAGAGTGTTTAAAAATCCATTACAATGCTTCATAACCGTTTTACATCAAGAAAATTCTTGCCATGAGTTTATAAAACACTCATAAACAAGTTTCACAAAGATTGCCAAAATGGGCTTAAGCAAGGCAATGCCTCTTACAAAGAAGTGGCTACAAAACCCATTACATTTTGGCAACATAAATAAATGCACTAGTGATAGAATCTATGGTCTCCAAATCCACTACAAATAATGTGCACCTAATGACTGCCCAAAAATGAGAAACAAACCCACCAAAAGTACTAGAGGATGCCCTCCAAAATAACATTACACAACCTTCTCCACCCTTGAATGCTAAGAGAAACTGTCAAAAGTTTATGTCAAACAAAATGAACATAATTTTTAATGTTGCATCAAACTAGATTGTGCCAAGAATTCTGTCAAAGATATTCCTTGGCATACTTCTCCATGGTATGGGTAGTTGACAAGATTTTTGTTCATCTCCTTGTGAACACTGGTCAAGTGTACTTGTAAAATACAGATACATGAGCACTGAAAGTAACTGTTGTTGCCAGAGACCATTTTGCATGGTCCCACCAATACCCTTTCTGGCTATCGCACTAAGCTTCAATTCCTGGCCATGTCGAGTTTTCACAATGATTATGCCCCTTATTTAGAGGCATCGAAGAAATTCATATAGGCATCATGGTCCACCTTTACGACATAATTATTTTCTCATATCGAAAGACATGAGATCTAAGCTCGTGACATGTATGGTTTGATCACCATCGCATTTCACATTGAGCTTAACTTCATTGAACAGTAACAAAACTGGTCATTATCTTCACAGGTGTTGCAGTCGCAGGAGAATCACATTTCCATGGTGCATTCACTAACGAGGGAATCAACCCTGGCCTATGTGCAAGGAACTCGTCATTGAGAATTGACAAGTAGCTCTCGATTTCAACAATATCAATGGCGATTGTGAATAATTATCCAATCATCATCGTGCAAAGGAAATTGACAATAGAGGGGTCCATGTTATTCATCTCGATCTGCATCCTTTGATAAACAAAACACTGGCTCACTAGTAGAGGCATTGTACTGGTTCACAAAAGGTCTCGGGTTCGAACTTCAACCTGCACATGAACAATGGTGCCAATCTATCAGAAACTTCATGACTGTATCATTGTGTGTCAATGCTTGCATGATATCTCTAATTAGGAATTGATTCTGTTAAAATATCTTCCATCTTAGAACTGATTTGTAAGTTGTCAACTCCATCAACTCTTGATGCAAAGAATTTAATATGCATACCCAGAAATCTTGTGTTCACCTCCTCTATATGCCACTTGATGAAGACAAAATCTGGGGGTTCCCCCAAATTTTCAGAATTTCCATCGATCGCGGCAACAAAGTTCTCAACAATTTCCTTGTCTAAGAAACTCTAGCCAAAATAGAACACTATGCTCCGACGCATTTTTTTTTTTCACATGCAGTAACAAATCCTTCGAATCTGAGCAGTTACGATATCCCCACAAAGACCAACGTGGAGTTCCACACTATGAGGATGGGTAACAAGCCACGCCTTTGGAGAAAATATTTCAAGTTTTGACCCTGACACTTATCCATCTCTTTGTTGCTAATTGGAAATGCCTCGTCTAGAAGAACATGAGGGATATTTGGGTTCGACCCAAAAACAACGGGAAACAAAATTCCAAGCACATGAGCTTTTGATTGTTGAGCCTCGAAATGATGAGACTAATGGATTTCTTCATAATAGAAAGTGCAATTAAGTCCTCCATGAAACTTCTCCATGCACGAAAATTACTCTTGATCTGCATGTTGAAGACTGCTCCGAGTGTAACATCCCGCTCTCGCGCACTAAGCGAACTTATTCTTTGAGGACACTTGCTCGCAAGTGATCCGAAATATTATGATATTAAAACATTGTCTTGAATATGATGCGTTATGATAGATGACATGATGTTTTACTGCATGGACATAGACAGGTGCTATTGACTCGGTTTTACTAAGTGTGAAAGGTTTTGGAGCTTGAGGATGCAGAGGCATTGACAAAACCCTTGGACTCCGGATTGAGTCAGGGAGTGTGCTATTGGGGTTTGATTGTTTTACTGTGATTTTAGTACATTTGATTAGATGATATGATGTGGACATGTCTAACATGATTGTTGATGATGTAGGCTGACGATAGCTTACCGACCAAACTCACATATGGAGTAAAGGGGCCACACACGACTACCATAGAGGTTGAGGGAGAGGCGTGGACAACAACCCTGCCACAGCCTACTAGCACTCCCGTCGTGGCTCGAACTGTAGGTTAACGATTACCTAGTTCGAGAGGACCCACGACGCTATGAGGGAAGACTGTTACAGTCGCTCGCGATGATCCTAAGGGGTGCGCAATAAGGCAGGGGCCTTATTCCTTATAATCGCTTAGTCTCCCACAAGTTCACTTGGAAAAGTGTTGACTCCAGGGGTTATTAATGTCTACCAATCAGTCAAGAGGCAAGTGGCACCCTTGGAGCACGTGGTGCATCCTGAAGGGCACATCGCGCAAAAGAAACACAAGAGGCAAGTGGCACCCTTGGAGCACATGGTGCATCCTGAAGGGCATGTCGCGCAAAAGAAACACTAGAGGCGAGTGGCACCCTTGGAGCACGTAGTGCGTCCTAAAGGGCACGTCATGTTGATGATGTTAAAGGAACGAACCTATATGGACCTAAGCCTAATATCTCATAAGAAATTTTAAAACGAATCCCCTAATTAAAATGTCGCCTAGCTCAGAATTTAAGTCCTAAGTCTAAAACTTCGCTAGGGGTAAAATTTTGTCTACCTGTAAGAAATTATCTCCCTAAAAATAAAATA
>JASDQU010681167.1:0-10048 GCA_032191745.1 Picea mariana
GTGTCTTGTGCAGGTGTAACATGTGATGAATCATGGCTACAATAGCAATGCAATTCTAGTGAACATAAGCCATTCATAACATGGAATTTAGATCTTAGAGTAACGAAATCAACACATAAAATCCATTATCCATTTGCCATTATGTCGCAAATAAAACCAATATTTCATCATCAATCATGTAGAACCCTGTAAGCAATGTCAAACAACAGCATACATATGTAATAAGAACCTTATATGATCCTCCAATCTACAAGGGGGTCCCACCTACTAGTATTATATATCATTAGCTTATAAATAATAGGCTTTAGCAATACTTTGCGGGTGAAATCCTCGTTGCGATTTTTATCGTCAACAAACTAGCGACTCCACAGGGAAATTTGTTTCCAACATATTAAGAACTCATAACACATGGTTTTGCAGACCAAGAACAACAGATAAGAAGATATAACCAGAATGATTATGCAATAGGGGGAAGTGAGCGGATTTAATGGAAAAATGATCGGGAATTTGGGAATAAATCATGAAAAATGTTAAGTATGAGAGGGCTTATCCCTGTATGCATAATCATTCAACCAGAATCTGATCTTTACTTCAAGGAGAAAAAACTATGGACTTTCTCTTTTAATTTTCAAATGGATGAAGAAATGGAAAGCAAAAGCGGGAGATAACCAATTTCTTTATAAGACAACAGTGAAAGCAGATAACAAATTCAAGTATCCTTTCAGGGGAAACATTGTAACAACTGTGTAAGATTGATTGTTATTGACTAACAATATCTTGCAAGAGTGTCACTGTGGCAGAACTAATCCAACAACTTATTCTTGACCAAAATCAAACTAAAAAGACGAAAAGCAATAAAATCCATGACAGAAATGGGACTGCAAAATTTAAAACTACAAAAAATAAGATGATAGAATTGCAAAAGAAGCATGAAAGCTATTAAAAGGAAAGCATAAACTAAGCTAATGTAAGGCAGAAATGAAAAACAATGGTGAAAATGAAAGCAAAACTAGACTACTAATATACAGAAAATCTAAATAGTGTTAAACTTTCAAGTTGGTTCCACATAATGTTTCGAGTGAGAACCGTTAGTGCTATAGGAAAGCAATCGCTCTTGTAAATCCTTTAGAATATAAGAGATAGTACCCAGGACAAAAGCGTTCTTGAAAGGACCCAGCCATAATTTTTGAAATTTTGAATGTCTTCCCCTATCAGCGTGTGTTGAATCCCACAACAATACCTTCTCATTGAATTTAAATTTGACAGTTTTGACACTCTTGTTGAAATACTTATTAACAATTTGTTGTCTCTTTTTTATATTATCCAAGGAAAACATCATTTGCTCCTCTAAAGCTAGGAGCGCATTTATCCTTTGTGAAACATCAGAAGAATTTAGTTCTTTGATCTGTAGCATTGGCCTTAAGGAAGAGAGTTCCATCTCAGTAGGTAGGATGGCTTCTTGACCATATACAATTTGGAAAGGAGTGCAACCAATGCTTAATTTGGCGGTAGTTCGATTTGCCCAAAGGGTGTAAGTGAGGAGAGTGTGCCATTGACGAGGCTTATCTTCAATAAGCCTTTTGACGATTCTCACCAGATTTTTGTTAGTAGACTCAGCCTGCCCATATCCTTGGGGATAATAAGATGATGAGGTGAAATGTTTAACCCCCAATTTAGCTAAAAATTGAGTCATCTTAGCATAAATGAAAGCGAGACTATTGTCTGTAATAATTTCCAATGGAAGACCAAATCTGGAAAAGATGTTATTTTCAAGGAAAGAAATTACATGATCATCTGTTGAATGCTTAAGTGGGACAACTTCAACCCATTTTGTAAAACAGTTTGTAGCTGTCAAAATAAAAACTTGTTCTGCTGAAGATGGAGGATTAATAGGACTAATAAAATCCAATCCCCACTTTGAAAAGGGAAAGTCTGGGAGGACAGGTTGTAATGGCATGGCTGAAAGGCGTTCTTTCCCAACAAATTTTTGGCACTTGTCACGAGATCTCAAAAAAACATAAAAGTCACGAAAGATTGAAGGCTAATAGTATCCTTTTCTAATAATCTTGAAAGCATTGGTTTTAACAGAAAAATGACCTCCTACATGAATGACAGAATTTGAAGAACCATGAGTTTCTTGCAATAGTTTATGTGCATCTTCATCGTTTACACAGCGAAGCAACACACCATCAACATATCTTCGAAACAAGAAGTCTCCTTTAATGACGTATCTTGCGGATTCAAGACGAAGTCTTCTTCTTTGATGAGTGTCTAAGTTGTCTGGGCATCTTTGGTTTTGTAAGTAGTAAACTAAATTCTTATATGAAGGATGTTCAGACACATGGAGAATCTGATTATCAATGTAGAATAGTGTTGTTAAGGAACTATCATGTTCATCAATTTCTTCACTATTCTCAGCATGTTGAGCTAAGTGGAGGGCTAAGTCATGTCCCTTGATAGTGGTAGAAGTCACGATATTCAAATCATGCTCCTGGATCTTGGCAAGCCAATGTGCAAGCTTCCCTGAAAGATAAGTCCATGATAGCAAAAACTTGACCGCAGGTAAAGGGACTTTTACCAACGTATGCTTACCTAGGATGAAGTGGCGAAACTTTTCAACAGATTTAACAAGAGCGGAAGCATGTTTCTTAATAAAATAATATTTAAATTCATCATTAGACAAACTTTGACTCATGTAAGCCATTGGTTTTTCATTACCTTAGTCATCATTTTGCATGAGGATAGCATAAACTATTTCCTCGGTGGCATTAGTATATATCGTGAATTCCTTCTCAAAATCCGGCTTCGCCAAAATTGGTGCGGAGCTAATTGCTTTCTTGATTCCTACAAAAGCATTTTCGACATCATCTGTCCAAGAAAAAGAACGATCTTTCTTAAAAAGATTATGAATTGGTTTGACCATTACAACAAAATCTGGAACAAACCTACAGACAAAGTTAATAACCCCCATAAAAGCTTGAACCTCCTTCTTGGAAGTGGGAGTAGGCAGATTAAGGATGACAACAATCCTTTCAGGATCAATCTTTATTCTTGAATAAGAGACAATGTGTTCCAGAAGTTTGAACGTCGAAAATGGACTTAGAAGGGTTTAGAGAGATGCCAAATTTCCTACATCGCATGAGAACTCTTTTCAGATGACCAAAATGATCTGATCAAATTTTAGAGTACACTGTTAAGTCATCAAGGTAGATCTGAATGATCTTGCCAATCAAATCGTCAAAAGCTATTTGCATAGCTCTTTGAAAAGTGGCACATGCATTAGATAAGCCAAAAGGCATACGTTCATAAGAAAAGGTACCCCAACGAGTAATAAAGGTGGTTTTATATTTATCTTCCCTTTTTACCTTAATTTGATTATAACAGGAAAACCCGTCAAATAAGGACATCATCTGTGACCTTGCGACTTACTGCAAAATCATTTCCATGTTAGGGAGAGGAAAGTGATATTTTATACCAGATCAATTTAACGCGCGAAAAATCAACGCATAATCTGATTTGGATGGTTGTTTTCCGAACAGGAACCAAATTGGAAACCCATTCAGAATATTTGACTGGAAAAATGATTCCATCTTTCAAGAGTTTTTCCAACTCCTTTCGAATAGTTGCTTCTAGTGCAGGGTTGATAGGTCTTTGTTTTTGCCTAACTGGTTTTATGCCTTCCTTGATGGGGATGGCATGTTGTATAAGACCAGGATCAAAACCACGAAGATCCTCATAAGATCAAGCAAAAACATCTTGAAATTCACTAAGTAGCTTGACAAACTTCATTTTCTCTTCATCAGAACATTGGGCACCTATTTTAACATTCTTTGGAGACTCGAGTGTCCCAATGTTCAAGGAGATGGTTTCACCCACCTTCCTTTTCGACTCCTCTTCTTTTTGTTTCTCTTTATTGCCTACATCAATCGATGAAAACAAACTCTCTAGGGGAGTCAAGCCTTTAGGAATCTTGTTATCTTCTATGGATATAATTTCCTTGGGCTTATAAGGTTCATTTTGAATGAAAGCACAAATGATCTCATCGCTAGGGAAGACCTGCCAAGATTCTATATTGTCAGGGATATGTGGACGATATAGAGATTGAAAAGTACAATTAGGTCTATGTGGGAGAAGTTGTCGATTAGGAGAGGCTGCAAAAACAACTGATCGATCAGCCATTAAGTTCAATTCCCTCTTAACATAAGTGATGTTAAAAGATAATAGGTTCGAGATAAGTGCCCAAATAGTTTGGGTGTATCGTTTCATCAACTTGTTGCTAGGAGAGTATATCTTGCGTACAAGGTTCACAACAAGCTTGAAATCTCCAAAAACTGAAAGGTGACCACAACCAAGATTATAGGCGTTTTCAATGCCTAATAATAAAGCTTTGAATTCAGTGACATTATTTGTGCAAGCAAACTCCAACCTGTAAGAAACATTATGAATTTTCCCTACAAGAGAGTACAAGATTATGCCAACTCCGTTACCTTCACTAGAGCATAAACCATCAAAGTGCATATGCCACATACCATCATCCAAATCAATGTGTTCCAAGGGAATGTTATCTTCCTCAACAAAGATGGAATACACCCCTAGGTCCTCTTCGATATAGTTCACATTAAGTTGTGGGACACTTTCTATGTAAGGTGAAATCCTTCCCTCTCTAAGGACTATAATGTTTTTACCATTCTGAGGAATGAATAAGTGTGTCCTGTCGAGTGAGAGGTATCCACCTATCAAAGCTAGCCAATCTCTTCCTAAGATGATTGAGTAATTGCTTATTGGCATATCAATTACCTGAATACTAAGGGTTGTCCTTATTTCAAGGTGTGCGCACAAAACTAAGGTCACATCTTTAATCTCACCTATGGTGGTTTGTTGTAGACTATTATAAGAGAGCATGCTCCTAGCATTTTCATTTGTCCAAGACAAGCCTAGCTCTTCCATAATAATCTTCGACAACACACTTGGGCCCGAACCGCCATCAATGAGGCAACAATGGACGATCTTATCCATAATCTTTACATAAATATAAAAAGGGTTTTTTTTTATAGGGTATCTAAATTTATGTACACCTACTTTATTTACAGACGAATCCTCTTCATTTACCTCTTCAGAGAGGTTGGCTACAACAGAAGGTTTTCCTTCCATGAATTTTTTTATATGCCTTTGTTGTTCAGGGACGACAACCATGTCCAGAAGGGTTGCATCTGCTTTGATGTTTTCCAATTGATTCAAAATATTGTATTTGGAAGAGGGGAGAGGGGAAGTATTTCAAAATTTCCTTGAAGTATTTCCTTGAAGTATCCATCTGCCATCATGTAGAACCCTGTAAGCAGTGTCGAACAACAACACAACTGTGTAATAAGAACCTTATCTGATCCTCCAATCTACAAGGGGGTCCCACCTACTAGTATTATATATCATTAGCTTATAAATAATAGGCTTTAGCAATACTTTGCGGGCGAAATCCTCGTTTCAATTTTTATCGTCAACACTTGGGTCTGCATGACTCTGTGGTACTTCGGGCTGACAACCTCTTATCTCCTCATCTAGACCATGCTTCCATTCATGGGGGTGGTTGATTATTCAACCACCAGTCCTTCCTTCATTAACTGATTCCTCTCATTGGGATCCAGAGGGGGTTTGTTATTCCCAACAAGGGGAAATTTGGGGTCATTTGACATAATGAACCCTCTCTTATAGTTTTCCCATTCTTTTCTCCAGTGATATTATGGCCAGTACTTCAAGGCTTCACCCTCACAGTCAGTTATCAACAATCTAAAATACATTTACATTGTTCACATGCCATAGGATGGTGATCATAATTAATGAGTAATTACAAGTTAGAGAAATAGGGGTTGTTAACTATACTTATCATTTTGAACTGAACTTGTCATATCATAAGAGCTTATAGGCTATAGAGACATGTCACTTGTGGGAATTGAACATGGGTGGGGGGTAAAAACCACTGAGCACAAACCACTAGGGCTAAACCCAATTGACATTACTATTTTATTATGTTAATGAATATCTTATTTAATTTCTATAAACAAATTTACATTGAATATGACTAACATTTCTAAATTTGGTTAAATATGAAAATAAAAGAAATGAAACCATGAATTTTTGTATTTTTTTGGGGAGGTACAAATCTAAATATTATATTTTTTAACTATTTTGGATAATTATCACTTAAATTTGGCTATTTAATTATTGGTGAAATTGCAGTTTTGAATACATAAATGGATCCAAACCTTATAAACCTTTTATCCACTAAAATTATGAAATCTCAACAATTAACATCTACAATTCCATCCATTCTTTTAAATTTCTGACTAGTTTATGAACATGACAAAAATTTCTGACTAGTTTATGAACCTGACAAAACTGATAAAAAAACACAACCAGAAAAAATCTTTATATTCTTATGGAAAGATACCATTATGTCATGGCACATCTCTTCTCCACAAATAGTAAAATGCACGGTCTATTCCCATAAACAAGATTCCGAACAATACCCATCGACGTACCTTATCTCGATGCATCAAAATTATAAATGCCACGTTTGCCCTGGATTTCATGCCACAATCCTTGCCGTCCAATCTTACTCTGGCCATTACCAAGGAAAGTGCACCTAGGGTTTCGAGGGCCGTTTACATATTCAAAAACCCTAGAACCTAGGTGCACCTTGATAATTATATAGGAGCACTGGAGGTTCAGATCTCAGAGGTCCGGAAATGAAAGGGCTGCAGGGCGGCGGGTGTGAGAAATAACATGGCAGTCGGGCCATGGCCGCCTCTGCTTATGGGCTTGGTAGGATTAGGCGCACTGGCATAACTCTGACCATAGTTTATGGTCAGAGTTTTGCCAGTTCCGCCCATTCCTATTGTGCCTTTAAGTAATTTCAGGAATGGATAAATTGGATATGCTCTGTACGAGATACATACATCGATGCTTTGTAATTGCTCTGCTATTTTTAGATACTCAGTTCTTCCCTATTTTATCCATTCTGGCGTAAGTGTTAATTTTGCAGGTATTAATTTTTTCAATCCTTTCGCTTAGAACGATGATTTATTGTTTATTTATTTTTCACTGATTTAAACAACGCCGAGCTTAAATTGGTAGATTTAGTTTGTTTTAAAGATGCCTTGCCTTTACGCTTCTTGATGCCTCTAATAAAGTTGGCTGATTTGGGTGTTTTCTTCAGCTTCTAATACTAATTCTACTCCAGTCTTTATAACTCAAAATGTTTACTGGATTTAGTTTATTTTGGAGTTGATTTGGGTGTTCTCTTCAGCTTCTAATACTAATTCTACTCCAGTCTTTATAACTCAAAATGTTTACTGGATTTAGTTTATTTTGGAGTTGAAGAGCAGTTACACAAGCTATTTTCTGGGGTCCAACAGTTATCTGGGAATTTGGCATAACGTGGATTGAACTAGCGGCTGATGAGCCTTGTGTGGTCTTGACTACAAAAAATTGCCTTCCTGGGAATGTTACATGTGCTTGGGTAGATGTTTGACCTAATTGTAATGTATCTCTTATTCTATCAATGCATCCGCTATAATCCCGGATTGCATTTATCAATGCATTTATTTTATCTTACTCCTGGATCATGTTTATTCCAGATCGGATTTTTCAACAAAATCCATGTAACTTTGGATTGTCGATAAATTTATTTTAATGTCAGATCAACTTTGTATTAATGATTTTATCAATAAATTTGTTTTAATCACTGTCGATTTTAATAACAAACCTGTTTTAACTCAAGATCAATTTTAATAATAAATTACTCTGCTTTAGAAGTGAAGGCTTATCCGCTTCACAGATAAGTGTAAAGCTAAAGCTGGAATTAAACGCTCTTTGCCATGAGCTGGAGGCGTAGTCTTTGAAGCCATTATGGGTTATTATGGGGGCAGAGTAGGTTAACTTGGGATCAAAAAAGTTTATGGGTTATTATGGGGGCGGAGTAGGTGAATTTGGGATAAAAAAATGGGATTGAATTCGGTCAGATTTTTAGGATTAGTATGAGTTTTATATGGATCAAAATTCTATGCATTTCAAAATTTTATTTTAAGGTTTTGTTCCATTTTAAAACAATCCAAATGCTCAAAAAATCGATCAAAAATTTGAATTGACTAAAAATTTGAAATGAAACTACCTAAAAACCTAGAAAATAACTTGAAAAACCTTAAAAAAAAATAAAATTAAAAAGTAACTGGTTAACTGGTTAGGAAAGATTACTTCCAAGTTAGCCAACTTGGAAGGGAAGATTGCTCCAAGTTAGCCGACTCCATTATGGGGCATTGAGACAGATGCAGCTTATGTCATTGATCTTTTACTTTAGAGACGAGACGTCATAAGTATACTTTGAACTACGAGCCCGAGGATCAGACCCCACTAGCTCTCTTCGAGGGCAGCCGACTCCATTATGGGGCATTGAGACAGATGCAGCTTATGCCATTGATCTTTTACTTTAGAGACGAGACGTCATAAGTATACTTTGAACTACGAGCCCGAGGATCAAACCCCACTAGCTCTCTTCGAGGGCTCGCTCGGGTTACTTCTCAATTTTCAATTGAAAAGATTCATAAATAATCTTAACCCCTATTGAAATATATTAATAAATAATAACTTGTTAATGAAAACTTAAAGTTGCTTTTCCATTTCTCTAGATCTACACAAACATACATATAGACTACAAATATACATAGATAGACTTGGAGAAATTGGTTAAGATCCCATGCCTGTGTTGCACCTTGCTTTCGTTGGTGCAGGCAAATTACTGTTTTATTTTTTTTCATTTTTTTCATTTCAGCACAGATTCAAAGTTCTATGCCCTTTTCATTGCGCTGTACCTTGCATTTCTTGGAGCTGTACGTTGCATTTTTGGCACAGTAAGAATAATGTTATATGGTAATATGTTGAGAAATGGCAACATCGTTATTTCACTGTAATGGTATATGACATTATATTTAAAAATGGCGATGTTTAATGCGATTATTTGTTATTTTTTTGTGCCCTTAGCTTCTAGGGTTATGCTATAATGTTGATAACATGCAACCTAGAACTTAGATTTTAGATTCAACCAAAGTAAAATTTAACAGCCCAACTATTAATGTATATATAAGAATGATCGTCTCTTGAAAACTAATCAAGTCTTATTATACAAATTCGTACACGATTTCATTTGTTCTTGATTCAGGAAATAAATACATTCATCTTAATAATTGATGGTACGGTGAATTTAAATTTAAGTAGACAAGTGTATCTGTAGGTTTCACTTGGCTTTGGAATTTTATAACCAAGAACAGGTTTTAATTTGGCATCCATCACATGCAAGATATGCTAGGCCATACAGGGATTTTATAACTGTAGATGCATCTGTGTAAAATTTATACCATTTGCGATATAGGGATTTTATATTTGAGGATAAGCCATGATGCTACTGGGTTCCCTCTTTCTGTTTCAACTTGGAATCGTGGCAACACATATACAATCAGGCCAGCTAGCCATGCTCACAATCTGTGTTTCATATCAACCAGTTCTACACTCTTCACACTCCTACCTGACAGTCTCGCTCTGTATATGATAGATTTTTCAAACCCAATTAACAATACATAAGGTCTGAGGCACGTTGATATTTAAAATACTTTCATGCAAAGTAAATTAAGACAGAATAAACTTCCGGGTTGGTGGAGACAGTTTCTTTCCTTGCTGTCTGTCCTGGTTGTTACTTGAATGTCGTCTGGTTGTTACTTGAATGTCGTCACCCATGCTATGGTTGGAACCTCAAGTGCTCCCATTGCCCCTAAGAGGACAGGGGCTTGGATTTGGGACATGTTGGTGGTGTTTCTCTCTGCCCCCAAGAGGTCCTATCTCCATTTTCCAAAACTAATTAATTCTCTTAAATGATTTTACATTCTGTCCATCCATCTCTTTAAGTGAGCCTGCGTAATAACTAGGCCAGAACTGAAACTTGTTTTCGAGTTGGATGGACTCTGATTCCACTGGATTCCTGTTTTCAATAATGAAAATTCCATAT
>JASDQU010681167.1:13925-25375 GCA_032191745.1 Picea mariana
GTGATCTGGTTGTATCTTCTACTTTCATTTAATATAATATAGTGGCATGTCCCTTTCCCATAAAATCACTCTTATTTTATTGCATAATTCCTTGATCATATGCATAGGTCACCATTGAATATACTTTACTATCTTCACTTTGGTTGGTTTGCATTGTCTAGGATCTGATCTCGCAAGAGCACCGAAGAGAAATAGGAACAACAAAGACCTAAGGAAGTGATATAAAGGTATGTCACTCGTTCCTCCTTTGGTATTAAATTCAATGATAGTTGCTTAGGGAAAGTGTCATGTCCTATCCTGTTTTGTTCTAGATCCAAGTGGATCTAGGGAGATCTGTTAGTATCCGCATATACCGATTTATCCTATAACAATACCCATTCTGTGCATGATACCAATCGATAGTTTATAAGAATTATTAAAGTCTCCTCTTCTTTGCGGTCACTCACCCTCCAAGCCCAGGCTCAGGCATCCCCTTCTCTGCTATACAGTTCCTCGGGTGATCCATCTTGCCTTGCCAAGGTTTTCTCACACAAGAAGAATTTCAGAGACTTCCTTGAGCCTTACAATCAAGCCGTCCCTTAGACTTGCTCTGTCGAGGCGTCCCTCTGGCTTGTGTTTCCATAACACAACATGTTCTAGGGTGATAATGACTTACCACGTGTTTTCCTGTCCTAGTAGTAGTCGTCTTTTATGCTTTCTAGCTTGACATCCTTCATTTGTCCTTTCTCGACAGATATTTTTCTTCTCACCTATATCAGAGGTATACAAAAATTTAAGAGATATCATCATAAATTTTAAATTTGAGAGCTTTATTGCAATTTTGTCACCCACAGGTTTTTCAATTCCATATTTATTTTCAGATTTGTTCCACGCAGGGACCAGATTCACAAACATGTGACTTTCCTTGCCATATCAATTTGGCTTAGCAGGCAATTGGTCTTCCTTATGGACTTACGATACTACCATATCCAAGACCCTTTTCTTCCTGCAATTTCAACAATCCTCAGCCACACAAATTGTTAGTTTTCATGCACTTTATATTTTAAAAAATATGCATACTAATAGTCCAAGTCATTTTCATCTAAGCAAGGATACAAAACAAAAGGAAATATATCATTGTTTACGTATGCATCCTTTCAACATACTAAATTTTTCCAAAAGCATTTCAGATATGAAATAAATTTAATTAGTGTGCCAATCTCCATGGCCACATCCATATCCAATGTACCCCTACATTGGTTTTAAATTATTATATTTCATGTCATGCACTTTTTCCAAGGGGTGTTAGAACTCAACCCACTTATTACCATATGGATTCTCTGTCCATATTTATTATTATAGCAGAACCATATTTTCTGCAATGAATTGACCACAGTCTCAAATCATCACTCATGAAACTCAAAGCTTCACATGAATGCCTTTAAGAATTTATTTCCTTATTGATAATCAAGGTACCAACATTTAGGGTCACCTAATTTCTCTCCTTAGCAATCGTACAACTTTGTAGACTACTAGAATATACTTCTTCCACAATGGGCAGCCATATATATGCCCCATTCTTTTACCACATGCATCTTCTCAATGCATTAAATCAACTTGTTGTCTATGAGCACTTTTGTTTCCAATCATTCCTTGATTGGTCAATGTAGACATATTAGTTCATGAATTCTTTCAAGGGTTACAATGATGCCAGGCCGAAGTTAAAACCTGTCAGATCCTTCTTAAATGCTGACATAATTCAAAACCGGACTCACAAATCACCCACATAACTCGATCACAGTATGAGTTTATGTAGCATTAACACATGGGTTCCTTGCAGGTTCACCCACCAATCGTACACAGATTGATGCTTCACAGTGATTGCGGAAGCCCAATGTGCTCGCTCTTTATTGAAGAGTTCAATCTCCGCAATCTAAAAGGTGCTCGCCCGACTCTTTTAATCATGGTCGTTGATCATCCACCCCGACAAGATCAAAGATGTTGGTTGATTTTGGATCGTGAACTAGCGTGTCCGTTAATTTTGCCTTCACGCTCTGCAATGATTCTCATCCGTCGATCTAATCGAATGGTTGGTGTTTGATCTATTAACTCTAGTGTATCTTTAAGTTGATCTAATGATTGGGATCAGTTTTCCCTCTGATGAATGACTCGCATTCATCTCCTCTGTCAGGTTCTTGATTAACCTGATTCGATCAGGGTTTTTCTTCTGTGATCTTCACTATCTCGATCTATAGTTGATTGAAGGGATTTCTACAATCTTGCGCGTGCAGTATATCTAAAGGAGAGTTCTAACCTTGATTTGGGAACAAAAACATTTGATTATCGTAACATACAAGAATTCTTAAACACACATAGATTAATTCGTACACAGAGAAATTCGATGATAAAGAAACCAAATGCTTCTATTCATTATACAATCGGTCTTTACTGCCAGAGGTTCACACCTCCATCATCCAAGTTCTCCTTCTTATATCATACCCTACTTGGGTATCCATGGCATACAATTGCCTTTCAAAATTTCGTGTATAACATTAAGACAATAAAACATCTCAGAAGGGATTCTTACCCAATCCCTTCATACCTTGTGCCACATAGGCATGAACACTTTTTATACACGGTATGGTTGCTAAAACCCTCTTTGATATTACCTTATCAATGGTGCTTTCTAGGGACTTCTAAAGTCCCCTCAACAATCTTTCCATAACAACCTTCTCATAGTCATCCTCTGCTTGAGGTTGTCCATCATTAGAAACTGTCTCTCTCAACAGTTCCAATTTCTCTCTACACGTGACATACATCATAATTATGTTAGTCATCATCTAAAAATAAAAGTGCAAGTATCATAGATTTTAAACCAATAATACAGTTTTCAGATATGTCCTATCATATCTCTATGCACTTCATCACATTATCCTTATTGTTTTCATGAATGCAATACATACAGTTCTCAACTGTTTCTGCAGTGATACAATCCTCACTATGGTGTCAAAACATTTACTTTCATCGGCATACCGTCTTTCCCATCCCAGAGAAAAACATAATACACAACAATAAAAGAGTTAAGGGTTCTTCCCTTTTTCCAACTCCTCCTACACAGCCTGAGACATTCAACCCGACTAAGTTATTTCTAAGGCATAGTGGCCTTTTCTTACATGGTTTCAACCAAGCCAACTCAATCAAACATACTCATTTATTCATTCTCATTTTTCCGACTGTACTTGTTCTCACAGCTTCTCATCTAGCACCTACAACTATGTAAGCAATCCAGAGTTCTTAGGGTGGGAAAAGTGTTCCTCCTTTTTCCCTTTCTTTACTTTTGCAATTTACTCCATGTTGGGATCTTCCTGTTGTTTTCCTTAAGCAGCCTTGGTTAGGCCTCACCCTAACCTTTTTTGATACATCAACATGCTTTAATAACAACTTTTTGTTCATAATGGATCATGAACCTGTGCATCCTGCACATTATATTCCCAGTTAGTCAGAATGGTCAACATTCCTTTATTAGTCTCTGATCCATACATGATGTTTTCAAAATGTAATCCAGGATACNACAAAGTCTTCACACAGTTCCTCCATAGAAGACCCCTCCAGCATGCAACTTCCTTATTGCATATCCATCATTATCTGTGTTGGCCTCAACCTTGAGTTAACTTCAGTTGTTTACCAAATATTTCATAAGGAATATAAACATGCATCTTTGTCATCCATCCAAATTATGTATCCACACATAATTTGGTTTTGTTACTTACATCTATGATGTACTTAACCATATGCATAATCATAAGCCTATGTGTAGCTTCCCTAGGTATATTTTGCAGCTCACATGCATCTTTTCATTAAAATCATTTAACTCATGATTGTTCACCGTCATTCTCATGTGCTCTTCAAAGGCATAATTATTTGCCTCTTATCATAACAACAAAGCATCCTTGCTCCCTTACTCTTTCATCTATTTATATTAGTCTTTCTCGAGGGAATGAAACACATTCCCCTCAAGCTATCATTCAAAACAAAACTTTCATGACTCCTCATAATATTAATCAACCATGCATCCATGGTATTCATTAAACTTTGTCAAGTGAAATTCTTGCCTCTCATTCCACTCATCAAGGCAGTCATATTGTGCCTTTTGTATGCATATATTCATACAGGTGCATCACTTGCATCTTTAATATCATTCATATCTAATTGGTATTATTATCTCTCTTCATGTCAACAAGCCTCACAATGCATTAAACCCATGTACTCAAACATATACAAACATATCCAAACATTCATCATGGAAGCTCATTGCTTGCACCCTTTCCATGTGAAACATGCACATGGACATATCATACTTCCATATCCTCCTCCTAAGGATATCGCTTCCATCCTTATGACAAGCCTCAAGGAGACACTCAACACTGAGCTTCCCTCTCAATTGAGGGCTTGTAGTCATATTATTCATTTAAGCATGTATAGACATATATGTAGGTGCATATCTTGTACCCCTTTTACATTGATATTTTAGTTTTAATATTAGTGTTCTTTAGTGACAGATTACAGTCACTCATATGACTAGTCTCACAGTCATAATTCATACTGATGTTACCCCTTCTACATGGCAATAACCAACAAGGGTCTCCTTTTTCCTTCTTACTGTAAAAACCTTCCATAATTCAAAATTCAGATGTGTAGTTATTGTGTCACTCAAGGCAGTAAGATAACCACTTCTAGTCTCTTCTTCATGCCTCAATTCACTCTTGGTCAACAACTTTTTACAAGAGAATATCTTCCTAAACTCCCTCTTATAGTTGTCTGAGTATACCAAGCCATATCCATATGGCTACCACCCACCTCTGAATGTCAATATGACCCATTGGACATCTAGAAGTGCCCCAACACTTCCTTTACCACGTTCATAATCAACATTTAATCGACCATTTTACCTTATTTATAACAAATTTTAATTTCTAACAACATTTGGACTATTCCATTAAAGCCAAGATACAATTTTGAAGTATGTTACTTACTAAGTATTCTAGTTTAGAACTCCAGAGTATCTTTAGATCCTAAATAGTCTTAACCATTACACCTAGAATTCTTCCTTCTATTCAACAATAGTCACGGACGAAGGTCACTCTCCTCCTCCCACAAGAATTCTGGCAGATTAGTTTCCTATCTACCAAGAAAGGGAGGATATTGTGATTTCTCACTCAATCACTCTGTATTCCTACGGCTTCGTTTATCAGCTTGATTAGAAAAACACTACCCATCAATTCTGGTACTCTGAAATAAAATTTTGCTTCTCATATCCCTTTGAAACCCAAGAGTTGCACATGCTTTCCCTTTTCAGAGAATGGTCATTAGACCCATTCCTCTTGTATAGTCACATCCAAGTCTTGCTATTAGTGGCCTTCAGTATAATCCTACTCCTATAGGATTGGCTATCACTTCCCAAAGAAATGATAGTCTTCTTCTGCCACCGTCTAGCATGATTCAATCTTGTTGGGTAAAATCCCAAGTGAATTTTAATCTGCATCCTTCTACTCAAGGAACTTGTGCAGAAAATTTATGTTCGGCAGTAATATTCTTAACAGGCTCATTTTAGCCTTGGTAACCTAATCTTATGACTGTACATAACATGTGCAATTGTAAAGCGAAGTCAACTTCTTTACTTGGAAATATTAGCAACATACAGTGCAGATTTCCAAAACATCTATCAACAATAGAAGGCTTCATTCCTTTCTTCAGTAGAGGTTCAACTAAGCCTCTTAGAAATGATCCAGACAGGGTGTCACCCCTAAAAGTTCTCTAATACTATTTTTATACGACTCGTGCATGATCTCAAGTAGGCCAAGTGTTGTTTCGATGCTCTAATACCACTTTGTAACACACCCAACCCCTAAGTACTCTTTTAAGGGATGGGGCATAGAATTTTGTTTTCCCTAAACCATGTCACATTATGTTTTCGGGATATCCATCAAGTTCTTCTCATTCAGAGCTTTCCAACCACTGTCTTCACGCTCCAAACTGAGCTCAGGATTGGAGGAAATTCCCTTCCATTGTCCTTTGGGAACTTATTAGTCAAGGGCCATGTGGCATCCACGTGGGTCCATTTCATACATGTCATCTAGAATTTTCTCGAAGTCCCAAAGCTCCCAACACTCCTGTATCTATAATGGAGATTCATCCACCATTAATTCCGATGGCGGATCTTCCTCCTTGTTAAGGCATATGCCTAAGGATAGTTTGACATTTGGTGTTTCAACACTGAGCGCCCCTTTTCTATCTATGCACGAAACCTCCCGGAGTGTTGAATTCTTGAAGTCTTGTAAGCTTTCCATGTGGCTTCGACCTTCGGGCCCTTTGGTCTCTCTACAACACTACACCCTAACTCTTCCAGAGCTCCTATCTCCCAAACTTCTGAAACACTGCCATGTAGTTCCGACCCTTTTAACCTATCCTCGAAACCATACTCCAAACCTCTCGCCAGATGGACCAAGCAATGAGTGCCAGGTGTGATATGCGGACGAGGCAATGATGACACGTGGCCCCTTCAGAGGGTGACACGTGTCACGTGTTAATGGGAACATAGGGTTTGCAATACACACAAATCCAAGCGACAAGTGGCTCATCAAACATGGGTCCACATCATCTTAGGTGATGTCAGCATGCCACGTCACCTCAGACTGACAAATTTCCAAACCCTCTGATTTCACAACCAAGATGCGTCCACGTAGACCTCAGAATCTATGACCTCCATCGCTTCGCAACTTCATCGTTCAGGGTTTTTCATGGTGTAATCCTCCCCTTACTCCCGGAGTAGGTCAAAGCTGAATTGGCCATGGAGTAGATCCAAAGATCAGAGAGGGACCCAATGCGTTCTCAAATCAATGGTCCCTGTCACTTCGTCACTTCAGCCTTCGGGGGTTTGGTCGTGCAATCTCCAATTTTCTTCTAGAGTAGGTCAGCTTCGAACTGACCACCATCCAGATCAAACAGTCATGAGTGGTCTCGAAGCTCCTTCAAATCGATGACTCTCGTTAATTCATGACTCCAACATTTGGGAGTTTTGGCGTGTAGTTTCCAACTTCCTCTCAGAGTGTTAAGTCCTTGGACTACAGGATCTAGTGACATGTGTCCTTAACGATGGACGACTGAGATGGACTCTGACCTTTGACACCCCAGCGAAGTGCACATTCACCAACAGATCAAAACTTCTCGGATATACTCGATCAGTGGACACGTGTCCTGGTGGATGGACGATTAAGAGGGGTTCTCAATGGAGTCCCAAGATCGACGGCTGAGGAGGATCCTAAAGGATCTGATGATCGATGATCCACATTACTTCGTCAATTCGGCATTCAAGAGTTTTCGAGGTGCAACACCTTTGTTCTCCTGAAGCGATCAATGTCGGACCGACCTCGATGTAGATATAACGGTCAGGGAAATTCCCGAGTGTCCTTAGATCTACGGCTCATGTCGCTTCATGACTGGTAAGTAGATCGAAGTTTAACGAGGGGATGAGTCCCACAGTAATGGGTAAATGACCACCAACTATCGGTCCACCGTCAAGCCACCAACTCGACAGGTTGTCTTCGACATAATTTCTTCTTTGCAATACTTATTTCCTCGGGGCTCCGGACTCCCAGAGTCCCAAACACTTAGATCCCTCCGAACTTAACCAAGGGTTCATAGGCCTTGGTTATATGGAGCCTTTTCTAGCCCCAAAGGCTAAATTCATACCTCTTGGCCAAGATTTGGTTAAGGTCGCAACACCCCAGAGCTTCAAACTCCCGGGGTTCCGAAACCAGAAAGGCTTAGCTCCTTTCGGCTAGCACAGGGTTCCCAAACCTTGGTCATATGGTCCCTCTAATGAGTCTCAGGATGTAAGCTCAACTCTTATCTGAGATTTGGTTAAGGTAGTGGGCACAAGCCTGTGGTCTCTTAGGCTACTGGTTTGAAGGAAGCACCTTCAAGTTCGCATAACCTAAGTTCCAAAATAGGGCGAGGTACTTTCAAACTAGCCCAAAGACCAAACTTATCACCTTACACCCATTCAATAGCAACGACTTACAAAGAGAAGTTAGGCATTATAATATTTAATTTCACGAGAGGCACAAAGCATTCGCCATCACAGACATTCAAAGCATACATTCCAATTTAAGTGCACATGGAATAAGAAGTACTTATCTATTACAAGTTATAGCCAACCAATTGAATGTGGGTGTTCGCCTTTCCACCCAACCATAGGCTCAGAGGCATTCATTCTTAGTACTTTGGCCACCCCCGTGCCAAGCCATGATATCACTGGGAACTTATGTCATTTCTCAGAGATCCTCTCTTTGTCACAACAACTCTGCGAGGTTTATCATATGCTTCCTCAGCATCAAGCTCGCGGTCTTCCTCTTTTCTTCCACATATCCGGGTTGCACGTTCCCCTATGTGCATGTGCTATTGTATGGTGTCTCTTCTACTCTCTGCAGAGCCTCACACGCCTCTCCCTTTTTTGTATGTGCATGTATCTCCCTTTCATGCCTTTTCCAGGATGGTTCTTGACCTATCTTGTTCCTTCTGTCAGAAGGAAACTCGGGTCAGCCTGGTGTTGAGGAAAAGATACAAAATGATCTTACTCAATCATTTTCAGATCTTGCTTGGCTAAAGAAATATAGACAGGAATATCACCCTATATTTATAGCCATCAAAATTGGTATCCTAATTCACAAGTATTGTTTACAAGTGCTTAGGCTGGATTTTTTTCTATAAATAAAAGCTTGTTGAAAAATTCATTATTTATGTAATTTTTTGAACGTAACAAATACTGAAATAAATATAGAGACAAAAGTAAAGACACCAAGTCAATAATCAAAACATATGAGACATAAAACAATAGTTTATTTCATTCAACTTATCAAAGAATCGTTCTCTTTACAAAATTTCCTGAGGAAGTTTTGGACCAAAGTCAAACTTAGATGTCCCTAATGAAACATACAAAAGGACTTCTGACAAAAAGTAAAAAAATGAACTTTAAAAGATGTTGCCACAGATTGCTACCCACTCGACTTTGCACAATAGCCTTTTTCAGTCATGAAATCTAATTCACAAACATACAAGTCTACACAGACTATCAAAGATAGATCAACACCTCTGAAAAACAAGTGTCTGAATGATGTAATTCAGCCCTGAATCTTGTTGTCTACAATAGGACCATGCTATCATAAAAAAGAATTAGGCTTCTAATGAATTAAGGAATGAATGAAAACTGAATTATCTCACTCAAAGAGCAAACCTTATTATGCTTCTCCTTCTATTCTCCCTCTCATTCAATTACGTAGTACACAACAACCAGCCAACCATTAATCCATGCCATTAATCCATGCATCGAAACTTGCACACATTGCTTGCCAATTGCGCCACCCGATCCATATTAACCATTGCAAAAAACCATACTATAACATATATCACATGCGCCTCATATAACTCAATAAAATCGTGTAGCCACTAACATTGCTAGTTAGGACTAACATCAACTTCTTTAAATTTCAATTGCACATAATATAACATAGCATAACATAGTTTCTTTTCTTGGATTTATTCCATATTGCTTTCGTCTCTTGTTATAACTAGCATGTGTCTTGTGCAGGTGTAACATGTGATGAATCATGGCTACAATAGCAATGCAATTCTAGTGAACATAAGCCATTCATAACATGGAATTTAGATCTTAGAGTAACGAAATCAACACATAAAATCCATTATCCATTTGCCATTATGTCGCAAATAAAACCAATATTTCATCATCAATCATGTAGAACCCTGTAAGCAATGTCAAACAACAGCATACATATGTAATAAGAACCTTATATGATCCTCCAATCTACAAGGGGGTCCCACCTACTAGTATTATATATCATTAGCTTATAAATAATAGGCTTTAGCAATACTTTGCGGGTGAAATCCTCGTTGCGATTTTTATCGTCAACAAACTAGCGACTCCACAGGGAAATTTGTTTCCAACATATTAAGAACTCATAACACATGGTTTTGCAGACCAAGAACAACAGATAAGAAGATATAACCAGAATGATTATGCAATAGGGGGAAGTGAGCGGATTTAATGGAAAAATGATCGGGAATTTGGGAATAAATCATGAAAAATGTTAAGTATGAGAGGGCTTATCCCTGTATGCATAATCATTCAACCAGAATCTGATCTTTACTTCAAGGAGAAAAAACTATGGACTTTCTCTTTTAATTTTCAAATGGATGAAGAAATGGAAAGCAAAAGCGGGAGATAACCAATTTCTTTATAAGACAACAGTGAAAGCAGATAACAAATTCAAGTATCCTTTCAGGGGAAACATTGTAACAACTGTGTAAGATTGATTGTTATTGACTAACAATATCTTGCAAGAGTGTCACTGTGGCAGAACTAATCCAACAACTTATTCTTGACCAAAATCAAACTAAAAAGACGAAAAGCAATAAAATCCATGACAGAAATGGGACTGCAAAATTTAAAACTACAAAAAATAAGATGATAGAATTGCAAAAGAAGCATGAAAGCTATTAAAAGGAAAGCATAAACTAAGCTAATGTAAGGCAGAAATGAAAAACAATGGTGAAAATGAAAGCAAAACTAGACTACTAATATACAGAAAATCTAAATAGTGTTAAACTTTCAAGTTGGTTCCACATAATGTTTCGAGTGAGAACCGTTAGTGCTATAGGAAAGCAATCGCTCTTGTAAATCCTTTAGAATATAAGAGATAGTACCCAGGACAAAAGCGTTCTTGAAAGGACCCAGCCATAATTTTTGAAATTTTGAATGTCTTCCCCTATCAGCGTGTGTTGAATCCCACAACAATACCTTCTCATTGAATTTAAATTTGACAGTTTTGACACTCTTGTTGAAATACTTATTAACAATTTGTTGTCTCTTTTTTATATTATCCAAGGAAAACATCATTTGCTCCTCTAAAGCTAGGAGCGCATTTATCCTTTGTGAAACATCAGAAGAATTTAGTTCTTTGATCTGTAGCATTGGCCTTAAGGAAGAGAGTTCCATCTCAGTAGGTAGGATGGCTTCTTGACCATATACAATTTGGAAAGGAGTGCAACCAATGCTTAATTTGGCGGTAGTTCGATTTGCCCAAAGGGTGTAAGTGAGGAGAGTGTGCCATTGACGAGGCTTATCTTCAATAAGCCTTTTGACGATTCTCACCAGATTTTTGTTAGTAGACTCAGCCTGCCCATATCCTTGGGGATAATAAGATGATGAGGTGAAATGTTTAACCCCCAATTTAGCTAAAAATTGAGTCATCTTAGCATAAATGAAAGCGAGACTATTGTCTGTAATAATTTCCAATGGAAGACCAAATCTGGAAAAGATGTTATTTTCAAGGAAAGAAATTACATGATCATCTGTTGAATGCTTAAGTGGGACAACTTCAACCCATTTTGTAAAA
>JASDQU010681167.1:64427-77264 GCA_032191745.1 Picea mariana
CTTCAATTCTTTTATCTTCTTCTATTTGAACCTTCAATTTCATGATCATGTGTTCTAGTTCTTGATTGTCTTCTTTCTTGTCTAGTTATGCTTGTAGCTTCTTGTTTTTCTTCTTTTATCTTTTTATAACTTCTATGGCACTCAACAATTATTCTCGGTAGTCAACTTCTTCCTCTTCATATTCTTCTTCGATGTCTTCTTTATCAGAGTCTTCTACTTCCATGAATAGAACTATTTTTGTCTCACTGTCACTGACTTCATCTTCATCTGATGAGGAGATGTCTTCTTTGGTGCATAATCTTTTCTTGAAAGCTTTCTTTTTGGTTCTTTTTACTTTATATGTTTGTTTGCTACTTGAGTAATCTTCATCATTCCTCTTATTTTTCTTATGGGGACATTTGTTAGTAAAATAACCAATACCATCACAATTAAAACAAACCAATGGAAGCTTACATTTATATCTGTCATTGGTTCCCTTGTTCAATCTTCTATCAAAGTTGGCCACTTATTCTTCATCATCTTCTGAGAAGTTATTGTTGATGCTATGTTCCTTTTGATTTCCCTTTTGCTTTGACCTTTTGGACGCTTTGAAAGCTGCTTCTTTTATATCTGGATTTACTTGTTCAGTTCTCATTTCATATGTTGTGAAGATTCCATATAGTTCGCCCGTGCTTATTGAGTCTAGATTTTCTCTTTCTTCTACTGTTGATATCTTAGGATCAACTCTCATAGGAAGAGATCTTAGTACCTTTTGAAAAATAATAGATTCTTCAATTTCTTCTCCCAATCCTATGATTGCATTCATTGTTTCATTGACTCGTAAGAAGTAAGCTGCAATATTCTCATCTTCCTTCATATTTAGTTGTTTGAATTGACCTTTGTACGTTTGAAATTTTGTTGCTTTGAATTTTGAATCTCCTTCATAAATATTTTGAAGTTTGTCCCAAATCTCTTTAGCATATTTAAAATGTACAACTTTGGTATATACGGATTCACCAAGACCATTCAGAAGTGCATTTGTGGATTTGGAATTATTTTGATTGAGTTTCATTGCTTTTTCACTTGTTGGCGGAACTGTTGCTGCTTTGTATCCATTTACTATTGATTATCAAATTTCAAATCCCTGTGCATGTATATATGTTTTCATCTTTCTGCTCTAGAATGCATAATTTTGTCCATAACACTGTGGTATTCCATTTTTATACATGTTTCTCTCCATGATCTACCTTTCAGTGGTTAAACTGATTTATGAAGGAACCTGCTCTGATCCCAATCGTTGGATTATTGAGAGGGGGGGGGGTTGAATTAGTAATAGAGAAATTTAATCCTTTTTAACCATAAAATGCAAGTGTTATATAAATGTAGCATTATCATCCAATAGTTTCAGAGTAAATAAACAATAAACAAGTGAGCAATCATACACAGTACACCAATGTTTTTACATGGAAACCCAAAGTGGGAGAAAACCATGGAATGTTTTTTCTTATATGTCTTTAAGAATTACATTCATTGGAAGCACCAACTTCCTTTATTTTCCAGCTGCAATTGGAAGGAGGCTCCAACCCCCTAGTTTATCAGGCTACAACCTGAGGGAAGCTCCAACTCCTCAATTCTCTGGCTACAACTAGAAGGAGGCTACAACCCCCTATGTTTCTCCGTCTACAACCAGAAGGTGGATACAACCACCTATCATTGCCCCGTCCAACTTCCCTGTCGTAGAAGTAAAATGATGGAACCACTATCATACTATCACTGTGAGATATACTATTGTAAACCTGTACCAATCAAATTGCACCAAACAACCTGTAACAACATGTAATCAACTTGTACCATAAACAAGTCCATCAACCATGCACCAACCTGTACCATCAACGAGTGCATCAACCATGCACCAAATATGTACCAATCATGCATCAAATACACATAAACTATGACTCATCAAGATGTACCAACATCATCAACTATACACCTCATGTATGTGCCAACTCATAAACTACTTGTCTCAACCATGTACCCAACATGTACCTCAACCAAAATCCCTCATCAATTTCATCATCCAAATCTGATTTGTAACTTTGTAATAGACATGTTGTATATGATCACATACCTGCAAACCTTCCTTAACTTTAACAACAACTGACTAGCATTTGCATCAAACTCTACTTTAGTCTCACATGACTAATTTTGGATTAGTCAACAACCCTAACTTGAAATAATCATAATTATGTACCTATAATGAATAAAGATCTAAAAATAGTACACAATTTTCTTCAATTGCTTTTATGAAATTCCTCCAGGTTTCACTACTTGGAACCTCTCAGAAAATGAGTTATGGAAAAAATGACATACCTTGTTGAATTCTGGCTTATTCTAGAGAGCAAACTTGTATAGCGTTCCCCGCACTGAATATTTGTTGTATGGATCTGAAAATGGTACAAAGAATACTACATACTATATTCTAACCAATACATTTTGTCTTACTAGAATTGGATTTGTTTTGAATAAGTTATGACGTTTTTACTTGAAACACCTGTTTTAGACTAGTTTCATAACTAGCCACAAACCCTATTTTCCACGGAGTGTAACTCCAAAATACAACGACCCGCAAGATAAATTTTTTATCATAACTACTTGGATATGTTTTCTCAATGGCCTCCATATTTCACGGTCTGAATCATTCTAGAAAAAAAGTTATTGCAAAAATGGTGAGATGACTTGTAAACAACATACCTTAAAAAACATCATCAAAAGAATTTATCCTTCCTTGAATTTCGACATTCTTTACTTCACCTTCCCTCTGAAATTCACCTTAGATATCATTTAGTTACCTCAGTCACTTGTAGATTCAATATTCTCAAGTGTGATTAAAATGAGAGACCCTTTCCTCTTATTTATACTTTTATGTAGCTTCCTCAAGGGGTTACCTTCTAACCATCTTAAACCACTTTCCTTGTTTTAGGGATAACCCACTTCTAACCACTTGTCCACTTAGTAATTTCTCCATTAACTTTATTATTTAAATGATTTCTTTTGTATCCACTTTGACTTATAGTACACTCATCACTTCACTTTATTATTTAAATAATTTCTTCTTTGCAACCACTTTGACTACTTTGACCTTTTGGGGCTTCTAGATGACTCATGAGGGTTTTCCAACTTCACATGGTCATAACTCTCTAACCATGAGGACTTATGTGACATTTCACATACCATCGGAAATGGTATGACATGTACTATCCATATAGAGTAGTCTTACCCTCAACTATATTAAAACTCATACCATTATACTTCAAACAAACTTGGGTCCATTACCCAAACCTTTGTGCTACCAAAATTCACTACCGAACTTTCTTCAAGGGTTGACATCAATGACAACCAACCCAAATAATCAACAATACATATATATCTCCTGGATTACATTTTGAAAATATCATGTATGGATAGGAGACTAACAAAGGAATGTTGACCATTCTGACTAACTAAGAATATAATGTGCAGGATGCACATGTTCATGATCCATTATGAACAAAATGTTTCTATTAAATCATGGTGATGTCTCCAAAAAGGTTAGAGTGAGGCATAACCAAGGCTGCTCAAGGAAAAGAGCAGGAAGATCCCAACATGGATTAAATTGCAAAAGCAAAGAAAGGGAAAAAGGAGGAACACTTTTCCCACCCTAAGAACTATGGATTGATTACATAGTTGTAGGTCTTAGATGAGGAGCTGTGAGAACAAGTATAGCTGGAAAAGGGAGAATGAAGAAATACGTATGTTTGGTTGAGTTGGCGTGGTTGAAACCATGAAAGAAAAGGCAGTGAGGCCTTATAAATAACTCAGTCGGGTTTAAAGTCCCTGGCTGTATAGAAGGAGTTGGAAAAAGGGAAGAATCCTTAACTCTTTTCTTGCCGTGTATTATGTTTCTCTCTAGGATGGGAAAGCTGGTACACTGATGAAAGTAAATGTTTTGACACCATTGTGAGGATTGTATCATTGCAAAAAAAATTTAGAATTGTCTATATTGCATTCATGAAAACATTAAGGATAATGTGATGAAGTGCATAGAGATATGCTAGGACATATCTGAAAAATGTATTATTGGTTTAAAAGATATGATACTTTCACTTTTATTTTTACATGACAACTAACATAATTATGATGCATGTCATGTGTAGAGAGAAATTGGAACTGTTGAGAGAGAAAATTTCCAATGATGGACAACCTCAAGTAGAGGATGACTATGAGCAGCTTGTTGTGGAAAGATTGTTGAAGGGACTTTAGAAGTCCCCAGGAAGCACCATTGATAAGGTAATATCAGAGAGGGTGTCAGTAGCTAGAACATGTATAAAAAGTGTTCATGTCTATGTGGCACAAGGTATGAAGGGATTGGGTAAGAATACCTTATGAGATCTTTTATTGTCTTCATGTTATACATGAAATTTTGAAAGGCAATTGTATGCCATGGATACCCAAGTAGGGTATGATTTAGGAAGGAGAACCTGAATGATGGAGGTGTGAACCTTTGGAAGTAAAGACTGATTGTATGATGAATAGAAGCATTTGGTTTTTTTATCATCGAATTTTTGTTTGTACGAATTAATCTATGTGTGTTTAAGAATTCATGTATGTTACGATAATCAAATGTTTATGTTCCCAAATCAAGGTTAGAACTCTCCTTTAGATAGACTGCAGGTGCAAGATTGTAGAAATCCCTTCGATCAACTACAGATCGAGATCGTGAAGATCGCGGAAGAAAAACCATGATCGAATCAGGTTAATCAAGAACCTGATAAAGGATATGAAAGTGAGTCGTTCATTGGAGGGAAAATTGATCCTAGTCGTCAGATTGACTTAAAGATCCACTTGAGTTAACAGATCAAACACTAGCCGTTCGATTAGATCGACGGTCAGGAATCATTGCGGAGCACGAAGGCGAAATTAATGGACGTACTAGTTCACAGTCCACAATCAACCAACACCATTGATCTCGTTGGGGTGGATGATTAACAACCATGATTAAAAGAGTCATGTGAGCACCTTTCAGATTGCAGAGATTGAACTCTTCGATAAAGAGGGAGCACACTGGGGTTCCGCAATCACTGTGAACCATCGATCTGTGAATGATCAGTGTGTGAACCTAGAAGGCACCCACACAGTAATGCTACGTAAACTCGTACTATGATCAAGTTCTGTGGGTGATTTGTGAGTCTAGTTTTGAATGGGTGTAAGGTGATAAGTTTGGTCTCTGGGATGATTTGAAAGTACCTCGCCCTATTTTGGACCTTAAGTTCTACAAAATTGAAGGCACTTCCTTCAAACCAGTAGCCTAAAATACCACAGGCTCGTGCCCATGGCCTTAACCAAATCTCAACTAAGGGTTGAGCTTATAGCCCGAGAATCATTAGAGGGCCCATATGACCAAGGTTTGAGAACCCTTTTTGTCTTTGGAACCCCGAGAGTTCAGAGCTCCAGGGTATTGTGACCTTAACCAAATCTTGGCCAAGAGGTATGACTGCAGCCTTTGGGGCTTGACAAAGATCCATATAAAAAAGGCCTAGGAACCCTGGGTTAAGTTCAAAGGGAGCTAACTGTTCGAGACTTCGAGAGTTTGGATCCCCAAGGAAATATGTATTGGAAAGACCAAATTACGCCGAAGAAGACCTGTCGAGTCGGTGGCTTGACGGTGGACCGACAGTTGGCAGTCATTTACCCGTTATCATGGGAATCGTCCCCCCGTTAAACTCTGATCCACTTACCAGTCACGAAGCGACGTCGGTCGTACATCTATGGACACTCTGGAATTTCCTTGACCATTAGATCTACGCCACAATTAGTCTGGCATTGACCGCTTCGGGAGAACAAAGGTATTGCACCTCCAAAACTATTGAATGTCGAAATTACGAAGTAACGTGGATCGTTGATCCTCATATCCTTCGGGATCCTCCTCAGTCATCAATCTGGGGACTTCGTTGAGAACCCCTCTTAACTATCCATCCACCAGGATATGTGTCCACAGATCGAGTATATTCAGGAGGCTTTGACCTATTGGAGAATGTGCATTTCGCTAGAGCGCCGAAGGCCAGATTCCATCTCAACCGTCCATCATTAAGGACACATGTCACTATATACTATAGTCTGGGGACTTAGCACTCCCAGAGGAAGCTGGAAACTACATGCCAAAACTCCCGAATGTCGGAGTCATGAATTAATAAAATCCATCGATCTAGAGGAGCTTCAGGACCACTTGTGACCATCTGATCTAGATGGTTGTTAGTTTGATGCTGACCTACTGCAAGAGCAAACTAGAGACTACACGACCAAACCCCTGAAGGCCAAAGTGATGGGGATCATTGATTTGAGGATGCATTGGGTCCCTCTCTGATCATTGGATCTATTACATGGTCAGTTTGACTTTGACCTACTCTAGGAGTAAGGGAAGGATTACATCATGAAAACCCACGAACGTTGAAGTTGCAAAGGGACGAAGGCTATGGATCCCAAGGTCTATGTGGACGCATCTTGGCCATGAGATCGAAGGGTTTGGAAGGTTTTCAATCCAAGGTGACATGGTGTGCTGACATCACCCAAGATGACATGGACCCACGTTTGACGAGACATGTGCCGCTTGGATTTGCGTGTATTGCAGACCCTATGTGCCTATTAACACGTGACATGTGTCACCCTCGAAAGGGGCCATGTTTCATCACTGCCTCGTCCGCATATCACACCTGGAACTCACTACTTGGTCCATCTAGCGGGAGGTTTGTATCATGGTGTCGAGGATAGGTTAAAAGGGTTGGAACTACGTTGCAGTGTTTCAGAAGTTTGGGAGATAGAAGCTTCAGAAGAGTCAGGGTGTAGTGTTGTAGAGAGATTGAAGGGCCCGAAGGCCAAAGCCATATGGAAACCTTATGAGACTTTGTGATTTCTTGACTCTGGGAGGTTTTGTGCGTAGACAAAAAAGGGGTGCTCAATGCCGAAGCACCAAACGTCGATCTTTCCTTAGGCATGGTTAAAATTAAATTAAAAAGTTCTTAGGCAAGTGTTTCTCATCACCTAGGCGCCTAAGGGGTGAGAAAGTGCCTAATGTGGGCCCTAGTCATTTAATTTGTGAGATGCAAATTAAAAGGTGACTTTATGACTTTAGTGAGGGGGTGAGTGAAGAGACACTTAATCCCAACCACCCATCTAATCCAATCTCAACCGTTGGATTGTGAAACTTCTCACCTACCACCATGAGGTCGATTAGGGTAGGAGGGGACACCCTAGCTAGGGTTTTTCATTCATTTTTGAGAAGAGAGCAAGAGAGAGGTCGAGCTTGAGATAGAGGCAACGAGCTGGCATGAGTTTCAAGGCAGAGTTCAACATTTAATGCAGTCCATGCAAAATGGATTTCTAGAGGACGTACAACCATTTTTCATGCATATAAATCGAGGGAGACAACAGATAAAGTTCTGAGGAGGTTGGCACACATTCCAAGGCTTCCATACAAGCATTTATTGGCATAGAAACTGAGGCATCTGCTAGCATTAATTTCTAGGTGAAATTCTGTACAGTCCGTATAGATTTGTCATGAATTTTGAGGGTCGTACAGTCCTGTTTTCGAGCATTGTTTTCGAGGAGAAGAGGCATGGATTTCGAGGAGTTGTTCCTGCTGCATATTCCGTATAGTCTTAGCAGAAATTTGGCACAAAAATTGTGACAGACGATACAACATTTATTGCTGGGACAATTGTACAGTTGTACAGATTTTTGGCACATAAATCGAGGAGCATTTCCAAGACTGTTCATAAGGATTTTTGCGGAAGAAATTCTGAGATAAGTTTGTGTAATTTCTGAAGATGAATATGTTGTAAATAAAATTTCTCTGGAGCTCACAAACAATAAAATCCCTCTCTCACTAGTTTTCCCTTTGTGGGTTTTTGCAAGGTCGTTGTTAGACCAAAAATGACTGTGTTATTTTCTGAGTTTATGTGATGTCGATATATTTTATTTTTTCATTAAAATGATGTTCAGAATCCTCATGTTTCAATTATGAAATTTATTTTTTACTGAGTTTAATTGGCTATCATAAATCTAGGTTTGGGCATTAAACATTGGTTGAAAAATCAGTGAGACTGAAACTGGGTTGGGGTCTGAAATTTTACATGGTATCAGAGCTGAGTTGAAGAGAAGTAGAAATATTTCAGCAAGTCAGAAAATTGGGACAATAGTCACTTCACTGGACATAATTTTGAATCTTTCATTTTCAGTAGAAAGGGGTCAATGGATATAGGTTTTAGGGCTAAGGAAAGACTTGATGGGGCAACAAACGAGGAAGATCTGTCATCGAAATTAATGGTGGATGGATCTCCACTATAGATACAGGAGTGTTGGGAGCTCTGGGACTTTGGGAAAATTCTGGATGACATGTATGAAATAGACCCACGTGGATGCCACTTGGCCCTTGACTAATAAGTGCCCGAAGGACGGTGGAAAGGCATTTCCTCCAATCTTGAGCTCAGTTTGGATTGTGAAGACAATGGTTGGAAAGCTCTAAATGAGCAGAACGTGATGGAGATCCCAGAAAGAGGATGTGACATGGTTTAGGGAAAATGAAATTTTATGCCCCATCCTTTAAAAGAGTATTTAGGAGTAGGGTGTGTTACAATCCAAATTTTTTGTGTAGTTGCTTAGGATGCTATTCGATCCAGTTCAATATTGTTACTTCTCAAAAAATGATGAAAATTGAGGTGGGAAAAGGAATTAATAAGATGTTTGATTCAGCTGAGTGCCAAGTCAAGTCTAACATCCAATGAATTGGTTCCCTTGAACATATGTCTGATGATTATCAGTGAATCCTTTCCTCCAGTGTTATAAATAATGCCCTACACCTGCTGCCCAAGGATTTTACTTTGATGCACTGTTGAAGAATAAAAGATTAGTAGCTTGCTTAGTTTTCCAAGCCTAAAAATCTTCTTGATTCATGCGACTTTGACAACTTGACCTTAAGGAGACTAATCTCCCCATAGATCTGGGAAGTTGGGTTTAATGATAAATTTTTCCAGCCAAGATTCTTCATCCAGTTCCAATGTTTGAAGAGAGTTGAGGTGAAAACCTTTTGTGTTGAAGTATTTCGCTAACAAGGAAAATCAAGCTTGAATGACTCTTTTTGGAAGATCATTTGATTTCTTGCCAACCATATCTTCCAGCAAATATATTTTGGGAATGAAACCCACAATCACTTTAACAAAGGTTTGTTTTATAGAGAACCATGATACATGTATCCCCATTTTCCAAATAGGTTCATCCAAGAATCTGGCTTCTGGAATGGATGTTCAAACCCTTTCATTTCTTGTTGTCAGACTTGATATGTGAAATGACAATCCAAAAATAAATGATGAATAGTTTCTATATGTTAATGAATGTAGCTATAGGAGACATCCTCCATCTTACAAACCTGTGAGATGTGGAATATAGCAGTTGTGTGAAGTCTTACTCTCGGCTTAAAAACCGGAGAGAAATCCCCTAATAAAGGGTTTGTGGTTCCAGCCTGGGACAAGGGCTAGGAATGTATATGGCCTCCTCCATGACGTGAGAGAGAAGAACTCCAGATGATTATCCAATTTAAAGAGAGATCTGTTGAGTTAGAGAAATCCTGAAAAGCACTGGGCACATCATCATGAGAATAAGAACGAAGATGATGTGATGGCCTCCTCTGAATAAGCAGCAGAGTTGATGTGAAGAATCCATATGATCCTCCTGATGGTGGTAGTGGGAAAGCAGATCTGTAGAGCAGACGTGACTATGGATGAGCATAAGTGCACGTGTGAGGACCTAGCTCATCTATGTAATGCACTGACTCAGGTCTATGGCATCCTCATGGATGTGGCCCCCTAGTGGATGAGCACTAGTGAGTGTATCAGATTCTTTGCTATATATTGTTCAAGAGTCATACCTACCTGTAACCCTAGTTATTAACTAAAGGGTACAGGTCGGCCCTATGATAATATAATTAATATTAAGAAGATAATTAATAATGAAAATATTAATTATAATAATATATATAATAATAAAGTGTGCTTGAATTAGAGAGGTCAGCCCTGTTGTGCCAATAAGACGCCCTTGCTAAATCAGTCAAAGTCTAATATAAGTAGGAGATGATTCTCCATTGAAGAATCATATCCTCCTCACATGTTTTGGTAATTTCAGCAAGTACTTCTCTTTGGAAAGGGTGCACACCTCTCTTGGGCACTAGGGTTTCTAGGGCTTAAGCACCCTCTTGTGTGCTAAGTCATTTTGAGGGTGAAAGGTCTTTCTCTTGAAGAATATAGCAAAGGATTTGGCTGGGTTTTTCTCCCTTGTTTGAGAAGGGTTTCCCAGGATATGTCTTGTGTACTTGTGCATGGTGTTTCTTCTTGTGATCTTGGTTGCTGCAACATTTATGGTTATGGTTATTTGATAAAATGGAATGAACTTCATAATGCTATGAAAAAAATAACATGGTTTCAGAGTATATGGTTATGGTTATTTGATAAAATGGAATGAACTTCATAATGCTATGAAAAAAATAACATGGTTTCAGAGCATAGGTCTTGAATATCCCATTGCACAAGCCTTCTCCAGAACATCTACTCTCTGATTTGCAGAAATCGTATGACCCTCCTAAGGTTTCCAGAAAATCTATACGACCTCGTTTTTCAGAGAAATTCCACCTCTATAACCTAGACACTTGGATTGGAAAAGACTTAGAAAGGTACATCCTCCTTCATTGTACCACCATCAAGTCTCAGAACTAAATTTCGGGCATTTAAAATTTTTTGACCCTAAGAGCTTATAAGGTTTCGTAAAATTCTGCAGAAAATTCTTAATCTCATTTATGAGAATTTCTTGAAAAGGCTTATTGTTGGCAGTCATAAGCCCAACAAAACTTAAAAGGTGCTAGCCTAGCCTAGCCGTTAGGTTTCTCTAACCTAGCAGACAAGGGTGTTTGAAGATGAGCAATTTCATGATGGGAAGCAAGGTCAACACCAAACTCCAATACAATGAAGATATCAACATCTCAACACTCTAAGGTATGGTTCATCTCAATGAAAACACTTGGCTAATTGATAGTGGTGCTTCCAGGCACATGACCTATATTAGAAATCATTTGACACACTTCATTGAGAAAGAAACACATCTTCATGTGGTACTTGGAGATGATGCTAGATACAGTGTAAGAGGAGTTGGAACCTCCACCTTCCAACTAGATTCAGATATGCAGCTCAAACTAGAAGAGGTCCTATATGTAATAGAAATGAAGAGAAACCTTGCCTCTATTTCGGCTCTTGAAGACAAGGATTAAAAAATCACTTTCTCAGAAGGGAAAGTCCTTGCATGGCACAAAGACTCTCATATCAACTCTTCCAAAGTAATCGATGTAAAAGACAACACCCTATACAAGTTGACCATCAAACCAGTTCAAGTCTTACTACATGACACTATCAGCTTAAGTGAGCTATGGCATATAAGGCTTGCTCACATTCATTATAGAGCTCTTCCAGCTCTAAATAAAATGGTAACAGGTCTACCAAAGATCCAGATCCAGTATGAAGTCATTTGCAAAGGGTGTGCCCTTGGTAAAAATATTAAAGGACTCTTTCCCAACAGTGACAACAGATCCAAGGAAATCTTGGACTTGATTCATCAGATGTATGTGGTCCGATGACTATTGCATCCCTAAATGGGTACTTTTACTATGTACTATTCATAGATGATCACTCCAGGAAGACCTGGATTTACTTTCTAAAGAACAAGGATGGAGTCCTTGCCAAATTCCAAGAATTCAAAGCTCAGGTTGAAAATTTGGCCATTAGAAAAATCAAAGAATTGATATCAGACAATGGAGGAGAATACACCTCAAAAGAATTCATCAATTTTTGTATTGAAGCAGGGATCAAGAGGGAGCTCGCAGTACCATACAACCCTCAACAAAATGGGGTTGTTGAAAGGAAGAACAAAACTATCATTGAAGCAACTAAAGCAATGATACATGATCAAAGACTACCAATGACTCTATGGGAAGAAGCATGTATGACTATAGTGTATGTTCAAAACCGTAGCCCTCATCAGATCCTGAAAAACATTACTCCTGAAGAAGCATTCACTAAAGAGAAACCTGAAATCAGTCACTTCAGAATATTTGGATGTCCAATGTACCTTCATGTACCCAAAGAAAATAGATCCAAACTAGAGCCTTAAGGAAGGAAAGGTACTTTTGTAGGATGTAGTGAATCCTCAAAAGCATACCGAATCTATATCCCGGGACAAAGACAAATTGAAATAAGAAAAGACGTTACCTTTGAAGAAGAAGTAGCCTTCCAAAAATCCAGAGAATCTCGGATGGAAATAGATGGTGACACAATACCTTCTCCTCATTCAGAAATTCAGAAGGAGACAGACAGTGTTCCAGATGAGCCTACAACTCAAATTGATTTAGCTCCTCCAGTAGATTTGGTTGCCCCAAGTAGTGTACCTAGAGACATCACTATTGGACATAAAAGACCTGCTTGGGCACACCAAGAAGTAGAAATACATAAAGCTCCTCAAGGAGCAATTAGAGAAAGAAAGAAACCTAAGAGATTCTCTAGCTACCTTTCGGCGATGATTCACATTATTGATTCAGAACCTACCTGTCATGGAGAAGCCTCAAATGAACACGTATGGAAAGATGCCATGACTAAAGAATATCAATCTATTCTAAAGAATGATGTATGGGATGTTGTCCCAAGGCCCGAAGGGAAATCCGTAGTAACTTCCAAATGGATTTACAAAATCAAACATGTTGTTGATGGAAGCATTGAAAAATATAAAGCAAGA
>JASDQU010681167.1:94356-105278 GCA_032191745.1 Picea mariana
GGATTTTGAGGAGTTGTTCCTGCTGCATATTTCGTACAGTCTTAGCAGAAATTTGGCACAAAAATCGAGATAGTCGATACAACATTTATTGCTGGGACAATCGTACAGTTGTACGCATTTTTGGCACATAAATCGAGGAGCATTTCCAAGACTGTTCATAAGGATTTTTGTGGAAGAAAGTTTGAGCTAAGTTTGTGTAATTTCTAAAGATGAATATTCTGTAAATAAAATTTCTCTGAAGCTCACAAATAATAAAATCCCTCTCTCACTAGTTTTCCCTTTGTGGGTTTTTGCAGGGTCATTGTTAGACCAAAAATCACTGTGTTATTTTCTGAGTTTATGTGCTGCTGATATATTTTATTTCTGCATTAAAACGATGTTCAGAATCCTCATGTTTCAATTCTGAAATTTGTTTTTTGCTGAGTTTAATTGGCTATCATAAATCTGGGTTTGGGCATTAAACATTGGCTGAAAAATCAGCAAGACTGAAACTGGGTTGGGGTCTTAAATTTTACATGGTATCAGAGCTGAGTTGAAGAGAAGTAGAAATATTTCAGCAAGTCAGAAAATTGGGAAACAGTCACTTCACTGGACATAATTTTGAATTTTTCATTTTCAGCAGAAAGGGGTCAATGGCTATAGGTTTTAGGGTTGAGGAAAGACTTGATGGGGCAACAAACGAAGAGGAAGATCCGTCATCGAAATTAATGGTGGATGGATCTCCACTATAGATACAGGAGTGTTGGGAGCTCTGGGACTTCAAGAAAATTCTGGATGACATGTATGAAATGGACCCACATGGATGCCACTTGGCCCTTGACTAATAAGTGCTCGAAGGATGGTGGAAAGGCATTTCCTCCAATCCTGAGCTCAGTTTGGATTGTGAAGACAGTGGTTGGAAAGATCTGAACGAGCAGAATGTGATGGAGATCCCAGAAAGAGGATGTGACATGGTTTAGGGAAAATGAAATTTTATGCCCTATCCCTTAAAAGAGTATTTAGGGGTAGGGTGTGTTACAATCCAAATTTTTTGTGTAGTTGCTTAGGATGATATTCGATCCAGTTCAATATTGTTACTTCTCAAAACATGATAAAAACTGAGGTGGGAAAAGGAATTAATAAGATATTTGATTTAGCTGAGTGCCAAGGCAAGTCTAACATCCAATGAATTGGTTCCCTTGAACATATGTCTGATGATTATCAGTGAATCCTTTCCTCCAGTGTTATAAATAACCCCCTACACCTGATGCCCAAGGATTTTTCTTTGATGCACTGTCGAAGAATAAAAGATTAGTAGTTTGCTTAGTTTTCCAAGCCTAAAAATCTTCTTGATTCATGCAACTTTGACAACTTGACCTTAAGGAGACTAATCTCCCCATAGATCTGGGAGGATGGGTTTAATGCTAAATTTTTCCAGCCAAGATTCTTCATCCAGTTCTAATGTTTGAAGAGAGTTGAGGTGAAAACCTTTTGTGTTGAAGTATTCCGCTAATAGGGCAAATCAAGCTTGAATGACTCTTGTTGGAAGATCATTTGATTTCTTTCCAACCATATCTTCCAGCAAATATATTTTGGGAATGAAACCCACAATCACTTTAACAAAGGTTTGTTTTATAGAGAACCATGATACATGTATCCCCATTTTCCAAATAGGTTCATCTAAGAATCTGGCTTTTGGAATGGATGTTCAAACCCTTTCATTTCTTGTTGTCAGACTTGATATGTGAAATGACAATCCAAAAATAAATGATGAATAGTTTCTATATGTTAATGAATGTAGCTATAGGAGACATCCTCCAGCTTACAAACCTGTGAGATGTGGAATATAGTAGTTGTGTGAAGTCTTACTCTCAGCTTAAAAATTGGAGAGAAAGCCCCTAATAAATGGTTTGTGGTTCTAGCCTGGGACAAGGGCTAGGAATGTATATGGCCTCCTCCATGACGTGGGAGAGAAGAACTTCAGATGATTATCCAATGTAAAGAGCAATCTGTTGAGTTAGAGAAATCCTGAAAAGTACTGGGCATATCATCATGAGAATAAGAACAAAGATGATGTGATGGCCTCCTCTGAATAAGCAATAGAGTTGATGTGAAGAATCCATATGATCCTCCTGATGGTGGCAGTGGGAAAGCAGATCTGTAGAGCAGACGTGACTATGGATGAGCATAAGTGCACGTGTGAGGACCCAGCTCATCTGTGTAATGCACTGACTCAGGTCTATGGCATCCCTATGGATGTGCCCCCCTAGTGGATGAGCACTAGTGGGTGTATCAAATCCTTTGCTATATATTGTTCAAGAGTCATACCTACCTGTAACCCTAGTTATTATGTAAAGGGTACAGGTTGGCCCTATGATAATATAATTAATATTAAGGAGATAATTAATAATGAAAATATTAATTATAATAATATATATAATAATAAAGTGTGCTTGAATTAGAGAGGTCGGCCCTGTTGTGCCAATAAGACGCCCTTGCTAAATCATTCAAAGTCTAATATAAGTAAGAGATGATTCTCCATTGAAGAATCATATCCTCCTCACATGTTTTGGTAATTTCAGCAAGTACTTCTCTTTGGAAAGGGTGCACACCTCTCTTGGGCGCTAGGGTTTCTAGGGCTTAAGCACCCTCTTGTGTGCTAAGTCATTTTGGTGGTGAAATGTCTTTCTCTTGAAGAATATAGCAAAGGATTTGGCTGGGTTTTTCTCCCTTGTTTGAGAAGGGTTTCCCAGGATATGTCTTGTGTACTTGTGCATGGTGTTTCTTCTTGTGATCTTGGTTACTGCAACATTTATGGTTATGGTTATTTGATAAAATGGAATGAACTTCATAATGCTATGAAAACAATAACATGGTTTCAGAGCATAGGTCTTGAATATCCCATTGCACAAGCCTTCTCCAAAACAACTACTCTCTGATTTGCAGAAATCGTACGACCCTCCTAAGGTTTCCAGAAAATCTGTATGACCTCCTTTTTCAAAGAAATTCCACCTCTATAACCTGGACACTTGGACTGGAAAAGACTTAGAAAGCTACGTCCTCCTTCATTGTACCACCATCAAGTCTCAGAACTAAATTTCAAGCATTTAAAATTTTTTGACCCTAAGAGATTATAGAGTTTCGTAAAATTCTGCAAAAAATTCTTAATCTCATTTATGAGAATTTCTTGAAAAGGCCATTATACTTAAAGGCTTATTGTTGGCAATCATAAGCCCAACAAAACCTAAAAGGTGCTAGCCTAGCCTAGCCGTTAGGTTTCTCTAACCTAGTAGACAAGGGTGTTTGAAGATGAGCAATTTCATGATGGGAAGCAAGGTCAACACCAAACTCCAATACAATGAAGATATCAACATCTCAACACTCTCAGGTTTGGTTCCTCTCAATGAAAACACTTGGCTAATTGATAGTGGTGCTTCCAGGCACATGACCTGTATTAGAAATCATTTGACACACTTCATTGAGAAAGAAACACATCTTCATGTGGTACTTGGAGATGATGCCAGATACAACGTAAGAGGAGTTGGAACCTCCACCTTCCAACTAGATTCAGATATGCAGCTCAAACTAGAAGAGGTCCTATATGTACCAGGAATGAAGAGAAACCTTGCCTCTATTTCGGCTCTTGAAGACAAGGATTAAAAAATCACTTTCTCAGAAGGGAAAGTCCTTGCATGGCACAAAGACTCTCATATCAACTCTTCCAAAGTAATCGACGTCAAAGACAACACCCTATACAAGTTGACCATCAAACCAGTTCAAGCCTTACTACATGACACTATCAGCTTAAGTGAGCTATGACATATAAGGCTTGCTCACATTCATTATAGATCTCTTCCATCTCTAAACAAAATGGTAACAGGTCTACCAAAGATCCATATCTAGCATGAAGGCATTTGCAAAGGGTGTGCCCTTGGTAAAAATATTAAAGGATTCTTTCCCAACAGTGACAATAGATCCAAGGAAATCTTGGACTTGATTCATTAGATGTATGTGGGCCGATGACTATTGCATCCCTAAATGGGTACTTGTACTATGTACTATTCATAGATGATCACTCCAAGAAGACCTGGATTTACTTTCTGAAGAACAAGGATGGAGTCCTTGCCAAATTCCAAGAATTCAAAGCTCAGGTTGAAAATTTGGCTAGAAGAAAAATCAAAGAATTGATATCAGACAATGGAGGAGAGTACACCTCAAAAGAATTCATCAATTTTTGTATTGAAGCAGGGATCAAGAGGGAGCTCACGGTACCATACAACCCTCAACAAAATGGGGTTGTTGAAAGGAAGAACAAAACTATCATTGAAGAAACTAAAGCAATGATACATGATCAAAGACTACCAATGACTCTATGGGTAGAAGCATGTATGACTGCAGTGTATGTTCAAAACCGTAGCCCTCATCAGATCTTGAAAAACATTACTCCAGAAGAAGCATTCACTAAAGAGAAACCTGAAATCAGTCACTTCAAAATATTTGGATGTCCAATGTACCTTCATGTACCTAAAGAAAATAGATCCAAACTAGAGCCTTAAGGAAGGAAAGGTACTTTTGTAGGATGCAGTGAATCCTCAAAAAAATACCGAATCTATATCCCAAGACAAAGACAAATTGAAATAAGTAGATACGTCACCTTTGAAGAAGAAGTAGTCTTCCAAAAATCCAGAGAAGCTCGGATGGAAATAGATGGTGACACAATACCTTCTCCTCATTCAGAAATTCAGAGGGAGACAGACAATGTTCCAGATGAGCCTACAACTCAAATTGATTTAGCTCCTCCAGTAGATTTGGTTGCCCCAAGTAGTGTACCTAGAGACATCACTATTGGACATAAAAGACCTGCTTGGGCACACCAAGAAGCAGAAATACATAAAGCTCCTCAATAGGCAATTAGAGAAAGCAAGAAACCTAAGATATTCTCTAGCTACCTTTCAACGATGACTCACATTATTGATTCATAACCTACCTGTCATGGAGAAGCCTCAAATGAAAAAGTATGGCAAGATGCCATGACTGAAGAATATCAATCTATTCTAAAGAATGATGTATGGGATGTTGTCCCAAGGCCCGAAGGGAAATCCGTAGTAACTTCCAAATGGATTTACAAAATCAAACATGTTGTTGATGGAAGCATTGAAAAATATAAAGCAAGATTCATGGCCAGAGGGTTCTCACAAGTAGAGGGAGTCGACTATGATGAGACTTTTGCACCAATATCTAGATATACCTCCATTCGATCCATCATTGTTATAGATGCTTCAATGGTTTGGACGCTACATCAGATGGATGTAAAGACAACTTTTATCAATGGTGAAATTAAGGAAGAAGTTTGAATTGAACAACAAGAAGTTTTCGTTATACACAATGAAAAATCTCATGTTTGCAGATTGAAGAAAGCCCTATACGACTTAAAGCAAGCCCCACGTGTTTGGTATGAGAAAATGGATGGTTTCCTGATAAGTTTGGGTTTTAATAAAAGCTCAGCCGACCTAAACCTATACTATAACATTAATGGAAATGATGGTTTGATTCTAGTCCTATATGTGGATGATCTTTTCATCACCAGCTCAGAAAGACTCATTGTTGAATGCAAGCAAGCATTAACTGCCAAATTTGAAATGAAAGATTTGGGTCAAATGCATTACTTCCTGGGACTAGAAGTATGGCAGAGATCAGACGAGATTTTCCTAAGCCAAGGAAAATATACTTTGGATATTCTGAAAAGATTCCAAATGACAGACTGTAAATCCATGCCAACCCCAATGATAATGGATATGAAGAAGATGAATGATATAGATTCCAGAGACATAGATCCACATTTATATCGACAATTTATTGGATCCTTGATGTATCTAATTAACACCAGACCAACCATTTTCTATGCATTAAATGTTCTTAGCTAGTTTATGAGCCAACCAAAACAAACACATTGGATAGCTGCCAAACATGTATTAAGATATCTGCATGGGACTATTGGCTATGGCTTAAAATATGCAACAAATGTGGACCTAAGACTGGAAGGGTATGTTGATGCAGATTGGGCAGGAAGTGTAGTAGACATAAAGAGAACCTCAGGAAGCTGCTTCACTCTAGGATTATCCATGGTTTCCTAGTGCAGCAGAAAACAAAGCTCTGTGGCTTTGAGTACGACAGAAGAAGAATACATTGCACTAAGAATGGAAGTTCGTGATGTTGTTTGGCTTCGCAATCTCTTAACAGATTTGTTTGAAAATGAGATGGATCCTACCACCATTCATTGGGACAACCAAAGCTGTGTAAAGCTCTCAAAGAATCCAATATTTCATGACAAATCAAAACATATTGAAATTAAGTACCACTATATCATAGATATGGTACAGAGGAAGACAATACATGTTCAATATCTTTCCACCCATGAACAAGTTGTTGATATCTTCACTAAACCACTTGCTTAGACAAAGTTCGAGTATTTCTGTGAGAAGCTTGGCCTGATGGAGAATGCCTCCCTAGCTGAGAGGGAGTGTTAATGAATGCAGCTATAGGAGGCATCCTCCATCTTACAAACCTATGATATGTGGAATATAGAAGTTGTGTGAAGTCTTACTCTCAGATTACAAACCAGAGAGAAAGCCCCTAATAAAGGGTTTGTGGTTCTAGCCTGGGACAGGGGCTAGGAATGCATATGGCCTCCTCCGTGATGTGAGAGAGAATAAATACAGATGATTATCCAATGTAAAGAGCGATCTGTTGAGTTAGATAAATCTCGAAAAGCTTTGGGCACATCATCATGAGAATAAGAACGAAGATGATGTGATGGCCTCCTCTGAATAAGAAACAAAGTTGATGTGAAGACTCTAGATGATCCTCTTGATGGTGGCCGTGGGAAAGCAGATTTGTAGAGCAGACGTGACTATGGATGAGCATAAGTGCACGTGTGAGGACCTAGCTCATCTATGTAATGCACTGACTCAGGTCTGTGGCATCCCTATGGATGTGGCCCCCTAGTGGATGAGCACTAGTGGGTGTATCAGATCCTTTGCTATATATTGTTCAAGAGTCAGACCTATTTGTAGCCCTAGTTATTATGTAAAGGGTATAGGTCGGCCCTATGATAATATAATTAATATTAAGAAGATAATTAATAATGAAAATATTAATTATAATAATATATATAATAATAAAGTGTGCTTGAATTAGAGAGGTCGACCCTGTTGTGCTAATAAGACACCCTTGCTAAATCAATCAAAGTCTAATATAAGTAGGAGATGATTCTCCATTGAAGAATCATATCCTCCTCACATGTTTTGGTAATTTCAGCAAGTACTTCTCTTTGGAAAGGGTACGCACCTCTCTTGGGTGCTAGGGTTTCTAGGGCTTAAGCACCCTATTGTGTGCTAAGTCATTTTGGTGGTGAAAGGTATTTCTCTTAAAGAATATAGCAAAGGATTTGGCTAGGTTTTTCTCCCTTGTTTGAGAAGGGTTTACCGGGATATACCTTGTGCACTTGTGCATGGTGTTTCTTCTTGTGATCTTGGTTGCTGCAGCATTTATGGTTATGGTTATTTGATAAAATGGAATGAACTTCATAATGCTATGAAACCAATAACACTATATTGTTTAAGCATGAAGCACATCGAGGACCTTGGATCCCTCTTAGCCAATTTTTCTACAATTAATATTTTTACCATGTGCCAAAGTCCAACAAAAAGTGTTAATTTTGGAGATACCATATTGGTGCCATATCTTATTCATAGGGAGAATTTAGAGGGGAGAGCTACGTTTGCTAGTTTTGATTCATACCCCTTCTTTATTGACAAATTTGAAGTTCCCCACCCACACTAATCAATAGAGGTTTGGTTTTTGGGAGCATGCCCTTTAAGGGATATAGAAACCTATTGGACAAGGGGAAAAATTTTCAGAGGAATGAGGCCAAAAGTGCATCCATTCCACCCACCATCAATAGTCCATGAAGAGATATAACAAATAGTCCTTTTCCCATGAGATTCTAGCCAGGCTTTCAAAGGATGTAGCTCTTGCATATGAATCGAAGGCTTACTCCCCATAACACTACCATGCCATATTTCAATGTTTTTCCTATTTCTAGGTGTTGATATTACAGTAGTTGCGGGAGGTATTAACCTCTACGTGTAACCTTTGACAAGACTAGAATAATCTGGGAAGCTAGATAAACCCTAAACAAATGTATAGAAACCCTAGAAGACATGTCAGATCAATAAAATAATTAATATTTAAGTATTGGCCTCTAAAAAAAGAAGTTGGACTGGATAGGAGACAAACAACACTATAAATAGAGGGCGCTTGAGCTCATTTGGTCATACACACTCTCACAACTCACACATACAAGTGATGCACAAGTTTGAAGGAGTGAAAATGCAGCTACTGCAACTGGGATTTTGGTCTTGGTTTCTAGTTTATCGACTTTATGTTTAGTTCACTATTCTTGGAGAAAGAGAGATATGCTATCTTGCGGTTATCTGTTGGGTCTGGTACTCCTTTCAGAATTATTCTATATGTCAAGGTTATGGTGCTCGGGGGTGGTTGCGTGCCTATGGTTGGGTGACAATATTGAGATATTAACCATGGAAAAATGAGCACATATCTTTTATTCTAACATGTTATGGGCCTACATTATCTTTAGACATTCTAGCCACTGGAAGATAGATTGGGAAATTATTTGTTAAGCTCGTTATGGCACCAATTACAGCTACAGCTAGGTTTTCTAATTATGCAACTGAAACAAACCCTAACCCTTGTGTTCGAGCACTTCTGATGAAGTGTTTGACCTAATTCCTTGACATCCTAGTGTGCCCTAGCATAATGCACCTCTTGGTACCCTTAGCTAGCAAAGACGTTAGTTTGAATTTTTGGTCAAAATCAAAGTCAAAAATCAAAGGTTGACTTCTGGCCAAATTTGTTTTGAGGTCAAAGTTGAAATTTTAGAGTTTCTAGCTTGTTCTAATCATAAAATCATCTAATTCAGTTTCTAATATCCTCTTGTCAAGATGGTGTATAGTTTCAGATTGGAAGACAAGTTGGACGATGCTACAAGACTTCAAAGGTATGCACTTGTATATGCTATCTAAGTTATATCATCTAAAAAAACATGAGTGTGTTTGTAGGGAAAGTATTAGAGACCTTGTCCAAGCTATAATGTTGGATTCAGTGCATTTAGAGGAAAAAGCGCACCCTCCATAGCAGTTGAGGCTTCAGGTTCCAAGTTTGATTAAATTGTTAAGCTTCAAATTTGTATATATCAAGGGTGATAGTTGCTACATTACAAATTGTTAAAGCAGTCTTTGAAAGGTTCTATTATTGCTAGGTGCAATGAATACTTGACTGCATATGAATACCATTGATATATATGCTTAGTGTACTTGTTTGCAAGATGAATTAACATTTCCTCTAGAGAGATATTTCTTGTTTTCTCTTGTTGTTCTTGTTCTGGGCAAGTACCCTTGTGAAATATGTTTGATGAACAATCATTGTAGAAGTTGTCATAGAAGAAGTTTATAAGGATGACACAATGCTTGCAACAACTACCAGATGGAAAACAATTAGAACAAATAGAAACAAACTTAAAGAGACTCAGAGGGATTCATGCTCAAAAAGAAGTCAGTAATCAATAGGAAACTATAATAGACTTGTGACACTTTACAAAAATCAAGAAGGATGCAGACGGAAGCATGGACTCTCTTAGATGGAGGGAGTTGATTACAGAATTCCAAAAGAAGAGCATGCATATTTATCATTCAGGAAAGAATCTTGGATTATGAGGGAGCTAATCCCCAATAATATGATCCATTGAATAATATGTGAATATTATGAAGTATCTGTCCATGTTCTTCATTGGAAGTAGCAACCATGATAAGCAGTACATGTTCAACTTGACTCTAGAATAAGTCTTCTTCAAAAAGAAGACTTGAATATCCCTGGTTATCCATCTACATTTATCTTCCTATGGAGAAATTAAGAAGTTGGAACCTTCAGGAAGGAAGGGCATGGAATCTATAGAAGCTTCCACGGACAACAACGTTGAAGAAGGAAGTTGTGATGAATACCAATGTATGTGAGAAATTGTGAAAAAGACTTATAAATGGAAGCATTGATAGATACAAGGTGAGATTCAAGGCTAGAAGGTTCTCCTAGAAGGAGGGAGAAGACTATGATGACATTTTGTTCCAGTAACCAAATATACCTCTACCTAAGCCATTATATCTCTTGCAGTGTCCATGGGTTGGAGTTTACATTAGATGGATTTAAAGATTGTTCTTCTCAATAGAGTAATTGAAGAAGAAGAATGATCCGGATTTATGTAGGAACACAATGAAATACAGAAATACACATAAACACAAAGATGCAGTGGAAATAAGACTTCATTTCATTAATAACAAATGACTGAAATATGCTTACAGACAGAATGGAAATAAACTAGCTAGGGCGCTGGTAGCTTATCTCTGAGAAGAGACGTGGCGGCTACTGGCCTTTGAACTGTGTTATAATGAGGCTCGAAGGCCTATTATTATTGAGAAACAATGGAAAACCCTAAACATACAAAGACCTAACCCTAGGAGATGAAACACCAAGACTATGGGCCCCGTTTGGGTAAGTTGGTACATCAACTTCCCGGGGACGTAACTTTGGCATACGATCTCCGTTTGACGCGTTCTATACCTTGCTAGAAAGATCTATTCCGAGGACTACAAATTTTGGGTGAGCAACATGATCTACAATCCATGTTGCTCCCCATTTTCCCAAAAAACGTCGTTTAAGGCCTCAAAACGGCTCCGGAAGTTCAGGACCCGAAAAACTGCTAAAAATAGTAAACTGTGCGGAAACTGAAAAACTGAAAGAAGCAATGGTGGGGGTCCAAGTGGAATAGGTGGGTGGCCACCAATATCCACTTGGATCATTCCTCCCCCCTT
>JASDQU010681168.1:14534-26361 GCA_032191745.1 Picea mariana
ATGAATAATTTTAGATTAGTCAACAACCCTAACTTGGAATAATCATAAATATGTACCTATAATGAATAAAGATATGAAAATAGTACACAATGTTCTTTAGTGTCTTTAATGCAATTCCTCCAGGTTTCACTGCTTGGAACCTCTCAAAAAGGAGTTATAGCAAAAACGGCATACCTTGTTGATTTCTAGCTTATTCTAGAGAGCGAACTTGTAGAGCGTGCCCCACACATAATATTTGTTGTATGGATATGAAAATGGTACAAATAATACTAAATACTGTACTATAACCAATACCTTTGGTCTTATTGAATTTGGATATGTTATGAAGAAGTTATGACATTTTTACCCAAAACACATGTTTTAGACTAGTTTCGGGACTAGCCACAAACCCTATTTTCCATGGAGTGTAACTCCAAAAATACAATGACCCGCAAGATGAAAGTTTTATCACAACTACTTGGATCTGTTTACTCAATGGCTTCCATATTTCACGGTTTGAATCATTCTAGAAAAAATTTATTGCGAAAATGGTGAGATGACCTGTAAATAACATACCTTAGAAAACATCATCAAAAGAATTTATCCTCCCTTGAATTTTGGCCTTCTTTACTTCACCTTCCCTTTGAAATTCTCCTTAAATATCCTTTTGTTACCTCAGTCACTTATAGATATTCAATATTCTCAAGTGTAATTAAAATGAGACACCCTTGCCCCTTATTTATAATTTTATGTAGCTTCCTCAAGGGGTTACCTTCTAACAATATTAAACCACTTTCCTTATTTTAGGGCTAACCCACTTCTAACCACTTGTCCACTTAGTAATTTATCCATTAAATTTATTATTTAAATAATTTATTTTGTATCCACTTTGACTTATAGTACACTCATCACTTCACTTTATTATTTAAATATTTTCTTCTTTGCAACCACTTTGACTACTCTGACCTTTGGGGCTTCTAGATGACTCATGAGGGTTCTCCAACTTCACATAGCCATAACTCTCTAACCGTGAGGAGTTATGTGACGTTCCACATACCACCAGAAATGACATGACATGTACTATCCATCTATAATAGTATTATTTAAACAATTTCTTCTTTGAAATTACTTTGACTACTTTGAACTTTTGGGTCTTCTAGATGATTCATGAGGGTTCTCCAACTTCACATGGCCATAAATCTCTAACCGTGAGGAGTTATGTGACGTTCCACATACCACTAGAAATGGAATGACTTTTACTATCCATCTAGAATAGTCTTATTTAAATAATTTATTCTAATATTTTAAAACTCATACCATTATATATAAAACAAACTTGGGTCCATTAACCAAACCTTTGTGCTACCAGAATTTCTTCAAGGGTTGACATGAATGAAAACCAACCCAAATAATCAACAATCTACCCCTTTTGCATTGATAGAAACACTTTGATGCAATACTGAATTCATATCACTCATGTTCCCCCTGTGACCATCTCTCCCCCTAAAACCATGACTCTATGATATTTCTCCAAGAATTTACCTTTGCATCTGATAAATCTCTCCCCCTTTGTCATCAATGGAAAAGGTATCTTTCCATATAGGGCTGCTCCCCCTAACTAAACTCTTCCTGAAACTGATCTCCCAACCTAAACTTTCCTCTTTATGGTGCTTCCTTGTGTAAATCTAAGACATATAAGATAAACATTCAAAAGCATTCATTTTGGAGTAGAAATTACTCCGAGTCTCTAGAGAAGATACTCAAAGGCTTCCCTTGGAAGTGGTTTTGTAAAGATGTTTTCCACTTGTTCTTTTGTTCCCACATATTCAACTCTTATGTTCTTCTCTGCAACCTGTTCACATAGAAATTGATACTTAATTGGAATGTGCTTCATCTTGGAGTGCATCACCGAGTTCTTTGAGATATTGATGGTGCTTGTATTATCACAATAGATTAGGATGGGCTCATTATACTCAACTTGTATATCTATAAAACATATATTAAGCTACCAATCATTGACATGTATTGCCTCTGTTCTGTAGACTTTGAATCATCATCTTTGCTCAACTTGCAACTAGTTTGCATAGGAGTGGTAACTGGTTTGCAATCTTCCATTCCGAACCTATTTAGCATTTCTCTGATATAATTAGTTTGAGAAATAAAAATTCCTTGGTTTCTTTGAAGTATTTGAAGACCTAGAAAGAAGGATAGTTCTCCAAGTAATGAAATTTCAAATTCATTATGCATATCCTTTGCAAATTTTTGGCTTAACCTATCATCATTACTTCCAACAATAATATCATCAACATAAAATTCAATGAATAAAATACTGTCTTGAGTTACCTTGATGTAGAGGTTGTTGTCTACACTTCCTTTTCTGAACCCTGCATGTTGTAGATATTTATCCAGTCTAGAGTACCATGTTCTAAGATCATGTTTTAGACCATACAAGGCCTTCTTCAATTTGCACATGTAATATGCGTTCTCTGACAACTGCAATCCTTCTAGTTGTTTATATGTAGACTTATTCTTCAAGTTCCTCATTCATAAAAGCTAATTTCACGTCCATCTGATACACTTTAATATTATTGTAGCATGCATAAGTTAAAAGCAATCAGATTGCTTCCATTCTGGAAACTAGGGAATATGTCTCCTCAAAATCAGTTTCTTCAACTTGTGTGTCTCATTTACATACCAATCTAGATTTGTTCCTTATAAAATGTCTATCTCCATTCAATTTATTTCTAAAAACCCACTTTGTGCCAATCACAATCTTATTCTTTGGTCTTGGAACCAATTACCAACTGTCACTCTTCTCTATTTGATCCAATTCTTCATCCATGGCCTTATTCCAAAATTTATCCTTGCTGGCCTCTTCAAAACTGTTTGGTTCAATCGTAGATAAGAGTCCTAGGTGCATTTGTTCTGGTGATTAGATTCTTCTTCTATTCTCAACTCCTACATCCTTGTTTCCGATAATATGATCTGAAAGATGATTCTTTTGTACTCGTTTGCTAGGTGTCTTTGGAGGCACTTGTTGAAATTTCTCTTCTACTTCTGTCTAATCTTATTCATCTTCATCTTCATCTTCTACTTCTTCTTCATCTTTTGCTTCTTCTTCATAAAGTTGTTCTACCAATTCATTTTCTTCTTCCTTTGATTCTCGTCCACCTGTTTCATCAATTGTTACATTGATGATTTCCACAACTTTGTTCAATGTTAGATTGTAACACTTGTATGCTTTCCTTGTACTTGAGTAATGAACAAGTACTCCTTTTCCTACACAAGAGTCAAACTTTCCGATTCCTCCATCTTCTCTTTTGATGTATCATTTTCTTCCAAATATTCTGAAGTGCTTCACATTTGCTAGTCTTCCTTTCCATAGCTCGTAGGGAGTTTTTCCATTGTTGTTTCTGAGAATTACTATGTTTTGAATGTGAACTATTGTATGCACTGCATGTTTCCAAAAAATATCTATCAATTTGGAATCCATTAGCATTGTTCGAGCCATTTCCTATGTAATTAACATCCACAATGTTCCTTTGTCTTTGAACCACTCTCTGAACCAATCTATGAATCCATGCTCTTGTCCACTATCATATATCTATCCAAAAATGCTAAGTGTTCTCACAAATCCATCTATGTCCATACTTTCCAAGACTCTACTGCACAACAATCCATAATGATGATCCATTTATTACTATACTATCATGAAGTCTTCACTACTACAAATATTACAATGTACTTATGCTAATTGATTGCTCTGGATCTATCTACTCAAACTCTGCAAGCTGCTCGAAGGATGGTTCTTTGGTCTGTCACAACTATTGCATAGACTCCCCCTGTCTAATATTAATGTTACCTGGGAGTCTCTAAGCCGGATGGCTTAGAACAATTCTTGCTCTGATGTGTATTCATCATCATCTTCATGGGTAGATTCATCATCTCTCTGAGCTCTGACTTCTTTCTTTCTATCTGTGGATTCATCTTTCACTACAATACTTGAAAGCACAATCTCTTGAACCTGTTCCTTATTTACCTATCATTCTTTTCTTTCAGTTATTTTCCAAACCTTTCTGTATATGCCATCTTTCTTTTTCTCTATAGAATTTTCTTCATCTTGTTTTATTTCCAATATTGTGATCTCTAGGACCAGGTATTTGTTCACATGTTTTTCGTGTTTTCTTATCCATACTTTCTTATATCTGATATCAATGTTCTCTTTCATGGAAGTATCAATCATGCTATTACAATCACTAGTTATGTGTCCATAGTTATGACATTTGTAACATTCAATGTTACGTGGGGCCACAAAGGCATTTCTTTCTTGAACATTTTTATAATCCCTACAATATGCAACTTTATGTCCAAAATTAGTACAATAAAAACAATGACCATAAAATAAATTTGCATACCTGGGAGTGAATGATCTTCTTTGTGGTGTAGTCCTTCTGAATTTCTTCCTTGACTGATCATGATCACGATTGAAGATTCTTTGTGGCTTGAACATGGATGGTCTTCTTGAAGATGTATCTTTAATAGTTTTCTTAGATTCTGGTTGACCATGATTCCTTCATTTGAGTACTTCTACATAACTCTTTCTATTTTCTTCATTCTTCTTTTCTAGCAACCTAGAGTCTTCTCTTCATTCTCTATAAATGATGTGAATGTTTATGTCTCTTCAATATTCTTGTTGATCTTGACGATTTTACTTCTCAATCTGAAAACTTCTTCTTCAAGCTTCTCAAACTCTTCTTCTTTCTTCATTATCTGAGACTTCATGAATTCTTCTATTCTTTTCGCTTCTTCAAGCTGGATTTTTAATGTGATTATTTATTCTTCAAGTCCTTTATCTTCTTGACCAAACTCTGCCTCAAGCTGGTTTAGGTCATTAGTTCTTTCCTTAAGATGATCTGTCAATATATTTTCTCTCATTTCTGCTTCTTCCTTCTGTGCTGCTATGTTGGCTTCCAAATACTACTTTTGATATTTAAGATTTTCTTCAACATTTATGGCTTCTTCTAGCCAAGTTCTTAAGTTATTGATGACTTGTTGGGATTCTTAAAAAATGTGAGCACTTTCCTTTTGTTTCATCAATTATTTCTTGAGTGACTTATTTTTTTCTCTTTCTTTTCTTAGTTCATCTAAAGCACTGATCAATTCTTCTTCATAATTGTCTTCTTTTTCAATTAGTTTTGCTGTCTCATTTTCTTCATGACATTCTATTTCAATATGTTCATGTTTTTCACAATTAAAGAAAAACAACATACCTCTGTTGATTATGTACTCTTCAAATTCTGAATATGTTTAACATGGTGAACACATTTCTTCTTGATCTGTATCTACATCTTCTTTGGCATTTTTTGAATCTATGATGGGTGAAGAATATATATCATGTAACTTATCCCAAAGTTCTTTGGAGGATGAAAATTTACCAACCTTTTCTCTTACCGGATCAGGTAATCCTTCCCAGATGAAATCCATTGCTATTTTTTTATTCTTCTTCAATTCCTTCTTGGCTGCAGTCTTTGACCTTTTTGAACTATCATATTGTGTAACGAATGATAGCCAAATATGATACCCATGTTCCTTTAAAAATACTTTTGTCCTTCCACTCCATAGCTCATACTTTAAACCATTATGACCATTAAACAATGGTACTCCATTCTCAGAATAATCCATTATCTTCTTCTAGTGGTTAAACTGTTTCCTGGAGGAACCTACTCTGATACCAATTGTTGGATTACTTAGAGGGGGGTGAATCAATAATAGAGTAATTTAATCATTTTTAACCATAAAATGCAAGTGTTATATCAATGTATCATTATCATCCACTAGTTGCAGAGTAAATAAACAATGAACAAATGAGCAATCATACACATACATAGTACACCAATGTTTTTACGTGGAAAGCCAAAGTGGAAGAAAACCACAAAATGATTTTTCTCATATGTATTTAANCACCAACTTCCTTTGTTTTCCAACTGCAACTAGAAGAAGGCTCCAACCCCCTAGTTTCTCAGGCTACAACCTGAGGGAAGCTCCAACTCTTCAATTCTCTGGCTACAACCAGAAAAAGGATACAACCCCCTATGTTCTCTGGCTACAACCAGCTGTCATTTCCCCATCCAAATGCCTTGACATATAAGTAGAATGATGGAACCACTATCACACTATCACTGTGATATATACTGCTGTAAAACTGTACCCATAAACCTACACCCAAAAACCTGTAATCAATCTGTATCATAAACAAATTGTAATCAACATGTACCATAAAAAAGTGCATCAACCATGCACCAACCTGTACATCAACCTGTACCATCAACGAGTGCATCAACCATACACTAAATATGTACCAATCATGCATCAAATACACATAAACTATGACTCATCAATATGTACCAACATCATCAACTATACACCTCATATATTTGCCAACTCATCAACTACTTGTCTCAACCATGTACCCAACATGTACTTCAACCAAAAGCCCTCATCAATTTCATCATCCAAATCTGATTTGTAACTCTGTAATAAACCTGGTGTATATGATCACATACCTGCAAACCTTCCTTAACTTTAACAACAAGATATTATCATTTTCATCAAACTTTACTATAGTCTCACATGACTAATTTTGAATTAGTCAACAACCCTAACTTGAAATAATCATAACTATGTACTTGTAATGAATAAATATATGAAAATAGTACACAATTTTCTTCAATGTCTTTTATGCAATTCCTTCAGTTTCACTGCTTGGAACCTCTTAGAAAAGGAGTTATAGAAAAAATGGCACACCTTGTCGAATTTTGGATTATTCTATAGAGCAAACTTGTAGAGCATGCCCTTCACATAATATTTGTTGTATGGATTTGAAAATGGTAAAATGAATACTAAAGACTGTACTCTAACCAATGCATTTGGTCTTACTGAATTTGGATCTGTTATGAAGAAGTTATGACATTTTTACCCGAAACACTTGTTTTAGACTAGTTTCAGGACTAGCCACAAACCATATTTTCCATTGAGTGTAACTCCAAAAATACAATGAACCACAAGATGAAATTTGTATCACAACTACTTGGATATTTTTCCTCAATGGCCTCCATATTTCGTGGTCTGAATTATTCTAGAAAAAAATTTATTGTGAAAATGGTGAGATGACCTATAAATAACATACCTTAGAAAACATCATCAAAATAATTTATCCTCCCTTGAATTTTGGCCTTCTTTACTTCAGATTCCCTCTTAAATTAGACTTAGATATCCTTTGGTTACCTTAGTCACTTATAGATATTCAATATTCTCAAGTGTAATTAAAATGAGAGACCCTTTCCTCTTATTTATACTTTTATGTAGCTTCCTCAAGGGGTTACCTTCTAACAATATTAAACCACTTTCCTTATTTTAGGGCTAACCCACTTCTAACCACTTGTCCACTTAGTAATTTCTCCATTAACTTTATTATTTAAATAATTTATTTTGTATCCACTTTGACTTATAGTACACTCATCACTTCACTTTATTATTTAAATAATTTCTTCTTTGCAGCCACTTTGATTACTTTGACCTTTTGGGGCTTCTAGATGACTCATGAGGGTTCTCCAACTTCACATGGCCATAAGTCTATAACTGTGAGGAGTTATGTGACGTTCCACATACCATCGGAAATGACATGACATGTACTATCCATCTAGAATAGTCTTATTTAAATAATTTATTCTTTGCAACCACTTTGGCTACTTTGACATTTTGGGGCTTCTAGATGACTCATGAGAGTTCTCCAAATTCACATGGACATAAATCTCTAACCGTGAGGATTTATGTGATGTTCCACATACCACCAAAAATGGCATGACATGTACTATCCATCTAGAATATTCTTATTCAAATAATTTCTTCTAATATATTAAAACTCATACCATTATACATCAAACAAACTTGGGTCCATTACCCATACCTTTGTGCTACTAAAATTCACTACCGGACTTTCTTCAAGGGTTGACATCAATGAAAACCAACCCAAATAATCAACAGGAGTCCTAGATCACATACAAAATTTAATCTTTTTCTTCCTATGGAAGGGACAAAATGCACATGAAGGACCCCCTTTGGTCAAATGGAACTCAATCATGGCGCCAAAAGAATTGGGGGGTTGGGGGTTAAAAAAATTAAGACTCTTCGTGTGAGCCTTAGCGAGCATAAACCTTTGGCGCCTAAATTTGGGTAACACTCTATGGGTAAGAGTAATTAAATCCAAGTATTTTTCTTCTTTTTGTATGTCTGATTGGTTTCGCGAACCCTTGAAATCCACCAAAGGTTCAATAGTCTGGAAATCACTTGTCCAAGCCTCCCCTCTAGTTGGTAAGTGGACTGTATGGCACATCGAAAATGAGGAAAATGTGATACTGGGAGAAGATCCATGGGTGGGAGCTGGAAACAATTACAAAGTCTCTCAGCCCCTACTTCAGTTCCTAAAAGGAAAAATCTGTCGCTTTCTGAGCAACCTCAACATTGGTTTCCCCCAATTAAAAGGAAGAGGGTGCTGGAAAACTACAGATTCCCTGAATCTTCCCCTATATCTATGATACAAATGGAACTCTTTCATTACCCTGCTATGTGAAAATTTCATTACCCTGGATAGAGAGTCTGAGGACTCCCATTGTTGGTCAAAAAACCTGCAAAATGGCTCTTAAACTATTAAATTAAGCTACAAAACCTGGTTAGAATAAAACTCAGAGACACAATTGAAGTGGTGGTGGAATCACTTATGGAAAATCAAGGCTCCCACCAGATTTAAACTAACTCTATGGCTAGCTCTAGAAAACAAACTATTAACTTGGGAAAACTACCTTAGGAGAGGTTGGTGCGGACCTAGAAGATGCCCTCTGTGCAAATAAGATCAAGAATCCACTACTCACATTTTTATATCCCGACCCTTTGCAAAGAAGGTCATGTGTTTAATAAAAGACAAACTAAATTCTAGGGCTGATTGGAGCCATGGTTCTCTTGAAGAATGCTTCAGGAATTGGCTACAATACATAACAATCTCCCTTTATGCAAGTCTTCCAAGTATCATGATCACAAACATTTGGTGGGAAAAAAATAATTTCGTCTTTAAAGATAAGACAATTTCCCCGGAAGTGACAATGACTTTATCACTCAATCAGGATGAATAAATTAAGAGAGAACCACGATTAAGCAAACAACATTTCATAGTCGCCCCACCCATCGATTACACCATCCCATGGGGATATTTCGATGGGGCTACCCAAGGACATCTCCCTGTATGTGGTGTTGTTTATCAGCCATAGTCACTATATCCATATAACATATTCTCCAGGAGGTGGAACAAACAACAGAGAAAAACTGATAGCACTTTGGACCCTTTTGGAAAGAACCAAAGAAAAACAATTGACAAATCTTCAAGTGTTTAGAGACTCCAAACAGGTGATTGATTGGGCAAGAGTCCAAAACAACATCCAGAATCCTAGATTGGCCTCAAAAGAGATATCAAACTCACCTTTAGAAATTTTGAATGGCTTTCTTTCCAACACATTCCAAGGGAATTCAACACAAAAGCATATGAACTCTCTAAATAAGCCCTGCACCTGGAAAAAAGAGCGTTTGGATTTTATGAGTTCTTCGAAGGCATAGAGATTGAGGCAATGGAGTTTCGCCTCTGAAAAATGTTTTTCTTGTAAGGTTGTAAATGTTTTGAACAGTTGGAACATTTTTTATTCTAAAAGACCTTAAAATGTCTATTGGCATAGGTAGAATAGATCTGTAATAAATCCTACTAAGGTTGGACTGATAAGACAACAACATGTATATTCCTTTTTTGAATATAACAATTTTTTTCTACAGGAAAAAAAGTTAATTTATTAAAAAGTAAATTTATTTTATTTAATCCAAAATTCTTATACAAATTTTGGATTTTTATTTGAAACTTAAAACATTTGTTATAAAAATTTGATTATGTTACAACATCAGGCTCCATCTGGGGATTGTGTTTCCCCGCAAGACACTAAAGAGCATGCACATCAAGTGCCTTTATTAATGGTCATTATTCCCTAAAATCAAAGTTTTATTAACAAAATACTATAAAAATAAGTATTTATTTATTATTTTTATGAATTTAAAACTTACATAGAAATGATAAGGTTGTCAGTTTACAAAGATTAAACATGCTTGAAATAAATTTCAAGAAAAGATAATGAACGAATTTCCTTATCAAAACTTACTCTAGAGTTGTCTAAAATAACCAATCTAAATTTAACTAAAGTATCACATTTCTAATTGATTTTATCTTAATTCAAGGATATTTAGATTTATTTCAGATAAAACCTAATCAGATTAAGATACATAATTACTGAATAAGAATTAATAATAGAGTAATGATAAATATAGGTAGTATCAACCTTGACAGATATCACATATATTTCTTCACTGCTAGCATGCATCTATAGCCTCAGTGAAGTTATCTGCAAACCCCAATTTGAATTTCCTTTTGCCACTTCACTTAAATAATTTGTTTGAGATGAGGGAAATCATTTTATGAATTTCCTTTCATCATTTATTTTGGACAAGATGGGGGCAATCAAAATTTTGAATTTCCTTTCACCACTTGTCTTTTAATTTTACTTTACTATTTTGAAGTGGGGGCAATAAATGTGTTGGAAAACACAAGGGATGATATATGTTTTAGATTTGAAAATAGAGTAGGACTGTCTACATGTTTGAGGATACCTTGATGTTAATTTTCCTTCAGTTTAAACTATACCTTGCATGTTCAAAAACTTTCTTATGTTTAAATGTTAGCCTTGAGAAAGCTTATCAACTATAGTATAATATCAAAGTTAAAGTCACAAGGATTATCCTAAACATACTTTTTCAATTTAAAATAAAGAAATAAATAAAATATTCACCAAACTTGTCAAAACAAAATGCTTAATTTTCTTCTATTGACTAGGTTTATTCTTTCTATAAATATTCTTATAATTAAATAAGAAAGAAAGACTTAATCTTTATTTATTTAGAATAAGCTAGGCTACTTAGTAAGATCATTGTTACAAATTTTATTTATATACAAGCTTCCTACTTAATCTAGGGGAACTTAACTTGGTCATGTATAAACAAACTTCCAATGATACCAAGTACGCATTTCATTAATTAAATTATAAACTCTCTTACTGCAACTGACTAAGAAAAACAAGAATAATGATTGCAGTAAAGGAGTGATGGGAAACTTACCATGCAATTTATATACATATTGAAATAATGATGGAAAACTCTCATTACTCGATGACTCCAAGAAAACTACTAATAGATCTTCATACTGATAAGATGTGAGTACATGATTATTTGTATGACCATTGTGTTTTTTTTCAAAAGAACGCACTCCTTTTTCATGATCTCTATTCTTCTAATGAGATAATGTTTCTCCACTAGTGCATCTCCAAGTAATATTTGTTTATGATCATTAAGCTCCACGTCCTTAAATATCAGAGGCAACACCATATCTATTTGTGGCTCATCATAAAATTGAACCTCACAGTGAAATAATGATGAGTTGATTTTATTTGAAAAGTCCTTTAAATAGACTTCAACATGATCTTGAAAATTTTGAGAGGCTTCCTCTTTTTGTTCCCAAAGATTGAATTGTTGCTGCACAATATCTTCTTTCTTGATAAAATAGGGTTCTTCCATGTGTACATCAAATGAGGAAGAGGCAGGAGACAATATGTTGACTTCCTTTTTCATAACATTCAAAATCAACATAATCAATTTTCTTATCATCACTATCATATGTGTGATCTTTAAAAATTTCAGAATTTTATAA
>JASDQU010681168.1:90052-107117 GCA_032191745.1 Picea mariana
AAAACCCGAAGTACAAGAAGTGAACAGGATGTTGACTCTCATTTCAAACAACATGTGTCCACCACCTGTCACCACTTCTCCCTCTCTCTGGGCATCTTATCGTCACACCACTTGTCAACCACATGGGTCCCACCAAGTGAACGTGCCACGTGTTGCACAAGCTCTCGCAACTTGCAAGATCGTGACTTCTACAATCGAAACTGATTCCCCTCAACCTCCGAGACCTCGATATGCAATATGGTGAGGAGGTCCTGACTCAATGGATTCTCCTACTTCTCGCTATTCGGGACTTCGCGACTCCAAGGGTTTGGTATTCCACCTCCAAACTCACGAACCCTCGATATGCGATGTATCAAGACATCAGATCCCACGGCTGTCCTTCCTCTTTGATCAACGACCCATATAACATCGTGATCTCGCGACTTTTCAATTCCAAGGGTTGAGCTCTCATGCTCTTATCCCATGAATCCCTGAGACATGAGAAGTCAATAGAGCATTGAATCCCTTCTCCAGGTGACTCGTGTCCACCCGTCAATCACGCGGGCCCCACCTTGAAGTTCTGCCACGTGTTCTCTTGTGCTCAACTCTCGGCACTTCGCTACTCGTGAAGTCGTAAATGAATCCTTTCAATCTCTAAACCCTCGAACACACGATAGGTGATGGGGCTCCTAATCCAATAGTCCTCCCATTCTCTAGACCCAACGGCTGTCTCCGTTCGTCGCGACTTCACCACTCGCGACTTGGAGCACCCAAACTTTGGGTTCTTACCTTGCGAACCTCCGAGTTCGTGAGATCCCTTGATCTCTACCACCTATCCTCCTCAGATGGATGGTCCTAATCCTCTCGTGACTTCGCCACTCACGAGGTCAAGAGACTTCCTCCTCTGACTCTCGAACTTTCGAATCACCGATATCCCGATACAAACCCTTCGGGACTTTCGCTATGCTGCTCTTCGCGTGAGGTTTTAAACCTCGTGCAACTCTCGACAGATCCAACGGCTGTTGGGTTTTCTAACTAAAATCTGATGGCTCATATATGTCCCATGTTGTGCCCTCTCCCATTGCTCCCTAGACGTGGAAAAACCAACGATCCAGATACTCCCACAGACCATGGGGATCTACGGTCCCGATTCCTTCACTACTCATGAAGATAAAGGAAAAGGGGTTAAAGCATTTAGCGCCCTCATATATTCCTCCAATCTAACGTTCATGAATGACCACAGATTTTCCAATAGGATCTCATCCGTCGATCGATACTTATTCTTCGAATCCTCAAGGGATTCTGCGACCTCTGCGCCTCTGCAGAGTCTTTGCACACAAAGTGCTACCTCTTCTAAGATTTTCAAAAAGGTGTCTCTATGGGGAGGTTTATCTAGGGTATCACCTGAGACGGATAGGGGTGTAGATTTCCTGAGAAATGGCTTGAATTCTGAATTGATTCAATGTGCATATATACATATAAATCTATTTATAAACATAAGCCATACGTGGCCCTTCCATTATAAGCATGCAATCACCATTTCTGAATAAAAACACTACACAGGCAGTCTTATGCTCAAACCATTCATAAAACTGCACAGACTAAGAGCATATATGTTAGTATATAAATTTCACGATGCAAAATGTAAAACACTTATCAGAAATAACACCAGAAGTGAGTGCAACTACTGAGAGGGGTGCTCGTTTCCACCCAACTGTAGGCTCAGCGATTCCGATAGGATTTACCACCAGCCACCCCCGAGCTGAGACCACGATGCTGCAAGACTTTGTCTCTATTTTTCAGTGACCAAGAACGAGGGTTACTCTCCCCCTTCTCTGCTATCACTCACTCTGTATTTTCCAGAGTTCTCTTCCTCCCCTCGCATCTGCCCCCTCCACGCTTCTTCCTCATGCATTTCCCTCTTGCGAGGTTGCGTGTGGCGCGATTTTCATTGTGGTGGTCAAGCCCGAGGCTCTTACAGATGGGCGGTTCACTTCCCCCATCCCTTATTAATTCCTGAGGATCCATCTACCTACCAACCTGCGAGTAATTTATTTCGGGCCAGCGAGCCGCTCTTGGTTCTCCGGGCCAGTGAAGACCAAATATGGTATTAGTTTCGGTGGAATTTAACGCCACCTTTCTAGGTGCCTTCCACCACCTTTCTTCAACCATCATGGTCTCTTTTTCAGCATATCCCCTCTCAACAGTCCTACAATATATATATATATATATATCCATTCACATCACACATTCACATTTTTGAGCTTGCCACAGTTCTTGGCCAGTATAGTTATTTTTACAAACTGGGGGAAACAGGGTGTTACAAATTTATTTTTAATTATTTTCTTATTGCAACAACTTTACTCATGATTAACTCCTAGTTACAACCACTTTGACTAGTGAACTTCTTCTAGGAGCTTCTAGAATAATTGGCCTCTTTGACCTTCTAGGGGCTTCTATATAACTCATGAGGGTTCTCCAACTTCACTAAACCATATCTCCTCAACCATGAAGAACTACATGGCTTACCACATATCACTGGAAACATAACAACATGTACTATCCATCTATAATAATCTTTCCTACAATTGCACTAATCTTCATTACATAATTCCTCAGAGAAACATGGGTCCCTTATCCACACTTAATGGGGCTACCATAATTTGATACTAGACTTTCTTCAAGGATTGACATCAATGAAAACCAACCCAATTAATCAACATGTACAACTTGGTAATATCATCAACAATGCCAATTTCAAGAACATGTTGAGGATATTTTAGATCCCTGATTACAACTTAGTGAGGTGAAAACTCTACGGTTTTACCTTCACATGAATGAGTGATTTTACATACTGATAGAAGGTTGCAAAAAAGTCTTGGAACACATAATACATCATTAAAATGACCATTATCTACCTAAACTATTCCAGACCCTACAACACTAAGAGATATCATCAACAACACATATTTTCTTAGTATTACATTTATTTAGGACATAAAATATGGATTTATCCTTAGCCATATGATAAGATGCTCCATAATCAATAAGCCACTCATCATAAGAAGAAGTATAAGTTGCATTGAAGGAGAAACCATATGCAGAAAGTGCATTTCTATGAAAAGAAGAAGAAGAAGTAGAATCAATACTGATGTTGTGTTTCTTCATCGTTTCTTATAAATATGTCATCTTCCTAAAACATTGGGACTCATCATGACAATGTTTCCCACAAAAGTTGAAATGTTTGTATGTCTTCTTACTTTTAGATTTTTCTCCTTTGTCACCATTAGGAGAAAAAGATGGTTGAGTGGGTTTGAGACCCTTGTTTCACTTGTTTTTGTGGTGAGGATGTTGCTTCTAGGGATTTTTGGATTTATCTTTTTGCTAGGCCACTAAGGCTTTGGTGGAGGTACATGAAATGTTGATCACTCCAAGTTGCACAAGATTATCTTGCCCTCTAATCAAAGCATCACAAAAGGACTTAAGAGAGGGGGTTTTATAATCATTCCCTAGAACTTCTCTGGTGGCATAGAAGGTAGATACAAACATTGACTATGCACTACCAAGCTTAGAAAGAGTAATATATATGCAACGCTCTTTTTCCATTTTTATGTTATATTTTGCACATAAAAGTTTAAGTGTTTTGAACTTAGATAAATAGTCTTCAATGCAAGAAAAATCATTCAGAATTAAAGTCATTATCTGATTTTCTATTTGGTGGGCTCGAATAATACTGTGTTTACCAAACACAGATTCAAGCTTTTTCCAAGCTTCATCAGGGTCATCAATTCCTTGAAGGTGAAACTTTAAATCAGGAGAGATGGAAATTCCAATTAGTCCACGTGATTCATCATTCTTATTTTCCCATTCGATTTTGTTTTCATCATCAATAGGTTCTAATTCGTATCCCAAGGTAATTTGGTATAGTCATTTACTTCTTAATAAATCCTTCATATGAGATTTCCTTTGGAAGTAGTTGGTGTTGGTAAGAAAAAGATCACTGGAATAAGACATATTAAATATGCAAAAAATATGGATTTAAAAACTAAAACTAATGGTTTGGATGGAAAGATCTTGAAAAATTAGGCTGTTTAAAAAAAACGACACTGAAAATGAACTTCGGATGTGAAAGTTATGCCATTTTGAAAAAAATGCATAAACGATAACCAAAGAGCCACATAGCAAGTAGAAGTTGGTCCACATGGTAACCCTCCCTATAACATTACTTTTACAAATAAGTTGCTTATGAAGTGATCGACTTTTATAGAATAAACATTGATTACTTTTACAATGAAGTTACTTTATAAAGGAAAGTTGCATTCAAAATAAATAACTTTAAAACAAAATATTAAAGCTACTTATAGTGATTCACTTTTATAATTGAAGTGAAATACACTTTACAATGGATGCATGAATTTTTTCAAATAAAGTAACAAAAAAGATATTTGAACTCAAGACCTTTTACTTAATAAAACAATTTTTAACCAAGTGAGCTAGTGCAAAACATATTGTATTGTTCCAAAGAAGGATTGGGGTTGTTATTGTTGCATGTTGTTGTTGTTGAAGATGGATTTAAAGAGCGTGCTCATAAAAAACTCTTTTCACACAAGAAATAATTTTCTCTTCTCAATGACAAGAAGGGTTAGATCTCAGTTAGCTTACCCAGAAAATGCAAATTTCCTTCTATTTCTAATTTACCGAAATCACATAAAGCGTGGGGAAAAGAGCATAAGTAGATCCAAAATAGTAGAAACCCAGAAATAAAAAATAGAAAACCAAAATAAAATTGAAATAATAACTCAGCAAAAATTTAAAAGGGCATATTTAGGCTTTATACCTCCAGATCTAATTGAAATGGCTGTAATTTGGGAAAATATAAACCTTTTCGAATGAAACAAATAATGTTCCTGACTGAAATGAGTGCTCAAGATGCAATGAGATAGTCTTCTCAGCCCATAAATGTACATAAATGGTATAAACCCAAGATGAGGAAACACAACTTCACAATCTCAATCTACAATGAGAGCGAGTCTTCATATGCACTCTGATACCATGTTCGACAACACATGTATTTCAATAGAGGACGAACACCTTCAATAACCACTCACACAAGCAGATCAAAGATCAACACACTAATGTTTTCACGTGGTAAAACCCCTCTGGGGGAACATCCACAACCCCAACCAACATGGCCACTTGGAGCAATTTATTAATGCAAAATAAATTTACAAAGAGATTTTACATAGAATTTATCACAATCGATCATCGGAAAATGAGCCTCCGTTCTCTTTAAATAGAGATCATGGACCAATCGGCTGTTAATCCACAAATCAATGTAGTTGTTAAGATTGAGGAGAATATGAACTGTCAGATCACTCTATGCCGGTAACATATTGTGACCATAATATTTCTTAGCTACAAATGAATACTAAAAAAAAAAAACTTTTACCTAATGACAAAATAGACCAAGTTGATCTTAACTAATTCGTAAGTGTCTAAATATCCTAACAATTTTGGGAGATACAAGTGTCTTGATGATGTGACATCATTGCATTGTTTTTTTATTATTATTATTTATTATGATGCTGAAATGTGCGTGACATTTTATAAAATATGGTGAAACAAGAGAATGTTGAAAATAAAAGAAATAAATACATATAGGGGCTTGACCTATTAATTATTATCTATTATTATTTATCCTTATTATTAATAAAATTGTCATATCTTAACTAAAGTTATTTAACTTTAGTAACAAAAGGTAGTTGAACCACTTGAACTACTTTTTGAAGAATAAAAGGAAGAGAGAAAGGAAAAAGAAGGAAATGATAAAATAGAGAGAGATATTTTTGATAAGGTTTTCTCTTGCTTCAAGTGATCTGTAAACTGTCGTGGATATTCCACTGGAATAGTTCGTCACAACAAATCTAATAAAATATTGAAATCTTTACTATTAAGGTTAATTTCCTTTAGATCTCCAGAATATTTGGTTACTAATAAAATAGATAAAACGTAGAAAAATAGATAAAAATAAAATACATTCACACCATCCACAAATAAACAAAAGATATGACTTGAGAAACCCAATACGAGAGAAAACCCAACTAGAAGGTGAGGCTACCCTGCTCTCTTTTCTCTGGTAAAGAAATGATGCAAGTACAAAGAAAGAGACACTCTTTGTGGAGTTGTCTTTGACCTGTGGTCTATATGTTTGCTACATAATATCTCCTTCCCTGTTATGCTCAGACAATACCACTCTAAGATGTTTTTCTCCGCTATGGAACAAGATACAATGCAAACTAATGGAACCCTCTCTCCTGTTAGTGGCCCAGTTTTTAACATAACACGATAGCCATCTAGGGATAGGTTTTTGAATTCCTCAACCTTTGTAATGATCCAAATGCTTAAATTATCATAATAGAATAGAAGTACACACCATGTATAGAATGTGAGCTTGGAGGACAACTCCAAGATAGATAACTTACACAATAACTCCTTAAATAATAGGGGATCCCTCTCCAAATAAACAAATACCTTCATACATCACAATTCACATCTCCCCAATAATGAATACAAGATCTCTTATACACACACACACACACACACACACACACACACACACACTTACACATGAGGCCACTTTACTACTAGGCCAACCCTATTACATATATATTTACAAATTACATATACATTTAGGCCCATATATGCCCCCCCATGAGGTCATATTGTATGCATTTAACCATATATTGATCCAGATGGATTTTAGTGGCCTCCCACCTATTCCAACTGGCTCATTTTGGCATTTTTCTAGTTTGGCAATTTTTTTCTAGTTTTCGGGTCCTTGACTTGTGGGGCCATTTTGAGGCCCTAAACAACATTTTTTAGGGATCACCATAGTTAAAATGATCTTTGATAGATAGTAGAAAAAAATTTAGTCCTCGGATAGAACTTTCCAATGGGATATCGTGTGCCTAAAATGAAGATCGTATGCAAAAGTTACGACCTCGGGAAGTTGATGTACTAACTTACCCAAACAGGGCCCACATGACTTTTGACGCTTCATCTCCTAGGGTTACGTTTTTTTGGATGTCTAGGGTTTTTTAAATTCTTGTTTATTGTAAAAAGGCCTTCAGAGCCTCATGTAATCATCTTCTTGTGAATGAGCACAGTTGTCACATCTCTTCTCAGAGATAAGTCGCCACCATTCTAGCAAGCTTGTTTCCACTGCATTTTATAGTTTCAGCTTATTTCCTTATTGAATAGAAACTCGTTTTATTATATCTGTTATTTTTTGTTAAGCATATTTTGATAACAATCTGTATTCATTTCATTCTGCAAATATATTCTGGATCAGTGGTATTAGAGCAGTCTACTCCTTGTCGTTCTTAATGCATGTCCCCAACAGGTCAGGGTAAAAAGAATTGGGTCTCGATCTTGTTTTTCTTCAGGACAAAATCTCTCGCATGCCCAAACAAAATATCATGGAAGAAGAAAATAAAGATGACAAGACATGATATCCCTTCAAAATGTTTCTCAAGGAAGCCCTCATGCAACAAAGGAACGAGATGATGAAAAGTTTTTCCCAAATCCTTTGACGACTACCAACATGCGACGCATCTTCCTCAAATGGAGGTGTCGGCCCCTTCAAGGTACAAATCAACTTCGATATTCCTATATTTGAAGGTCATATAGACACAGATGTGATAGACAAATGGTTGAATCTGCTAGAAGGGTATTTCTCTATCCATAACTTCTCGAATAGAGAAAAGATTACTTTTGCACTCCTCAAATCCATCCCCCATGTCAAAGATTGGTGGGAAACATTTTGTGAGAAAAAAATAAAGAGACGAACCCTCATTATTTATAGTCGCATTCACCTGGGAGTCCTTCAGCGATGCTATTAAGGAACAATACTACTTTGTTGGAAGTTATGATGACCTGTACACAAAATGGACCACATTGTGGCAGGAAAGAGACCAAGCGGTGCTGGAGTTCACAAATATATTCCATACCTCGCGTACCAAGTTGGGTATTAAATATTATGAGCAACATCTGGTGCTCAAGTATCGTGATGGTCTGCATAGATACATCTAGGCCAAAATGGAGTTTCTAGACATCTCATCCTTGGGCATGACCTATCGATATGCCGTCAAAATCAAGCAAAAGACACGACAATTTGGGCCTAGGAACCCCTCACAGCAAAAGCTAGGAAAGAGTTGTTGATTTTTGAATAAGCTAGGCTTAAGAATGAAGTTCATTACATTTTTAGAAATTTACTTAAACAATAAACAATTCATTGTAGCAACCAAGATCACAAGAAGAAACACCATGCACAAGTACACAAGAGTATCCTGGGAAACCCTTCTCAACAAGGGAAGAAAACCCAAGCAATCCTTTGATATATTCTTCAAGAGAAATACCTCCACCACCATAAATAACTAGCACACAAAAGGGTGCTCACAAACCCTAGAAGACTAGCGCCCAAGAGAGGTGCACACTTTTCCCAAGAACAAGTGTTTTCTGAAATTTCCAAACTCACACTTGTGATATGATTCCTCAATGGGGATTTTACCTTTATTTATATTAGACTGAACCTGTCAACAATAGTTTCTATTAGCACAATAGGGCCGACCTCAATAACTTATAATATAATTAATAATTACCATATTAATTATCTTTTACATTAATTATCTTTCACTTTATGGTGGGGCTAACCTGTACCCTTTACATCACAAATAGGGTTACATAGTCTGACTCTTGTACAATATAGCAAGGGATATCATACACCCACTAGTGCTCAACCATTAATGGCACATCCATCTATACTCAACCATAGGAATGTCCACATCTCTATCTCACTGCGTCTCACAGGAGAACCACACTCACTAGTGCTCAACCACTAGGATCACGTTCACCTGTGCTTAGCCACATGCACGCCCAACTCAACAAACATATTTCTCACTATGCTACATAGTAGAATCATATGGAGTATCACATCATCTCAACTATCTGCACATAGGATGCCAATACATCATTTCATCTCTATCTCAGAATGGGACACCCAACTCATGGGCTTCCCCACACAGGGGCACACAACATTCCATATTTGTCTCAAAGAGAAACCACATACCCATCTCATGGGCTTCACCACCTCACACAGTGGCACAACATTTCATCTTCATCTCAGAGAGGAACCACACAACTAACACATGGGCACACCTAACTCATGGGTTTCCTCACCCCACACAGAGGGACACAATGTTCCTTATTCATCTCAAAGTGGAATAACACACCCAAATCATGGGCACGCCCAACTCATGGGATTTCTCTTAGTCCGACTCACTCAGTTTGTGTCCTGGAGGATGTCTCACGTAGTTGTAATCATCAACACTCCCTCTCATCTAGGGAGACATTCTCCATCATGCCAAGTATCGCACGAAAGTACTTGAGCTTCATCTTGGATTTAGTCATCGACACTCCCTCTCAGCTAGAGAGATATTCTCCACCAAGCCAATTTCTCACGAAAGTACTCGAACATCATCTTGGCAAGTGGTTTGGTGAATATATCTACAATCTACTCATGTGTAAGAAGGTACTTCACACGTATTTCTTTCCTCTGCACCATGTATATGATATAATAATATTTTATCTCAATGTGTTTCGATCTATCATGAAACACCATATTCTCAAAGATATTCACACAACTCTAGTTATAATAATAGAATCCATCTCATGATTAAATAAATCTGTTAGAGGCTTGTGAAGCCACACTTCTTCATTGACTACCACACTCAATGCTATAAACTTTGCTTTTGCGGTACTCAAGGCCACATAGATTTGTTTCCTTCTGCACCAGGAAACCATGGCAAACCCCAATGTAAAACAAAAACTGGATGTTCTCTTCCAGTCCACTATACTTTCTGTCCAATCTGTATCTGCATATTCCTCCAAACTCAAGTTCACATTAGAGGCATATCTTAGGCCATATCCAACTATGCCTGGTATATATCTCAATACATGCTTTACTACTATTTGTCTCAGCTGACTCATGGATTTACTAAGCACATTTGTTTCATAGCATATATCAGGTCTGGTGTTCACTAGATACATCAATGATCCAATCAGCTATCGGTACACATGTGGATCAATCTCATCTGATCATCATCATTTATTTTCATCAAATCTACACCATCGGTGTAGATATCAATTTTCATTTTGTCATACTAAACTTCTTTAAAATCCTCACTATACATTTTCTTTGTCTTAGGAAAAATTTCATTGGTCCCCTGTCATACTTCTTGTCTCAAGAAGTAGTGCATCATACCCAAATCCTTCATCTCGAAATCAAAAGTGAAATCTTTCTTGTATCCAACAATAAATCTTCTAGAATTACTTCAACATGTACACATGATATTTATCATCCTATATCACGAGTCCTTATGGATTCTTGATGTAAATTTCTTCCTCAATCTCACCATTGAGAAAGGTTGTCTTTACATTCATCTGATGTAGTTTCCAACTCATGGATGATGGTTGGAAGTGTATCGGACTACTGGGTCAAATGTCTCATCGTAGACAACTCCTTCTGTTTGTGGGAATCTTTTGGCTACAAATCTCACTTTATATTTCTCAACACTTCCATCAGTTGTATGTTCCTCTACCACTTGCAGAGTTTGTTGAGTTTAAACAATCCTTTCATGGTCTATTTCAAATTTTCTGGGAATATCAACTGGAGAAACTGGATCAATAATTGTTTCCTTTTGAACTGTTGAAAGGGAGAAGGTAATATCTCTTCCTTCTTCTCATTTTGTTTGACTCCCTCTGAAGTCTGAAGGGTGTATTTCTTCATTTACTTGTTTGATATATCTTTTATGTCTTCAGGTTCTCTACTGACTAGCATAATAATCAATCAATAAGGTTTGGGCTCCTGTATCAGGGATAATGGTCCAAGTCATGAGGCCACACTAGAGATAATACCCTTCACTTATTAAGAATGCAATCAACTATGATCAAACAATTTACCTGGGTCTGCAGTCATGCTCAATTATGTGTGCTTTAGAGGAAATAATTCTCATCTCTTTTATCTTCATCCTTTTGAGGTGGGTCTGGATCAATGTGACCATGGACGTATATTGTCTTCCTTTATTCCTAGTTGGACAATTTCTTGCATAGTGTCCATATTTGTCACATCTGAAGCACTGGATCTCTGAAACATCTCTTCTCTGATTATGACCTGAAGCTGATGGAGTCTTCTCATCCCTAAATGTTTGTCTGAAGTTTCTTTTGAATATTCCTCCTTTCTTTGTATGAAGTGCAAGAGCATGGTTGTCATCAAGGGAGTCTCCCACTTCTCTATTTCTTAGTCTAAGTTCTTCTTGAGTACAGTCTATCCACAAATGATCAAAAGTGGGTAATTTTTCCCTTCCACTCATGCTTTGAAGAAAAGGTTCCAAGTGTTTTCGAATATTGTTGACAATGGATAAGACAAGTTCTATGTCAGACATGATTTCTCCGATGGCACCTAGTTGATCTTTGATCTCTGATATCTTCATAAAGAAGGTATCAATTGTATCACCTTTTGTCATCTTGGTACTTTGAAGATGGCCCTTTAAGGTAAGGGATCTGAGGGTGTTGTCACTCTCAAACATATCCTTCAATGCTTCATACATTTCATAAGTTGTCTTCATATTGGAAATATGATGTAGGAGATGATCTTTTACTGAGTAGATGATTATTTTCCTTGCCTTGACATCTTCTTCTCTTCTTATTTCCTTCTCTTCATCGGTAGATGTTTCTGGTAAAGTATTTTGTATCACACTCAAAATTTCATCTTCTTCAAGGGTGATCTGAAGCCTTGACTTCTAGGAGCTGAAGTTTCTTGATCCTTCAAGCCTATCTTCCACTAAGGTTATGTTCTTCATATTTTCAGATTTCTTCACAAACTCTCGCCAATTGAACTTAGAGAACCTAATGGCTAGGTTAGACTAGAAATATTAGGATTTTTTGGGCTTATGACTGCCAAAAAAAAGATTTGAGAGTGTCACAGGAATACTGTTGAGATGAAACTTTCCTTCAATGAGTTGCAGCAACCCTAAAATCAAAATTATGCAGACAATTGTGGAACCCTAGAAACCCTAGGGCCAAAAATCCAAAATCCTCGAAACTTCACTTTGAGAGTCTCTGGAGGTGAACTGAGGGAGGCCATACACCCCTATCCAAATTTAATCTCCAACTTCCAAGTGTGAAGTGCTGAAAAGGACAAACAAGAGAGGGTCGTACGGACTTTGCAGAAACCCTAGAGGGTCGTACGGAATTGCAAAAAAAAAGAGGATGGTTGATTTAATGCATGTGCAATGGGTTCTTTCAAGACCTATTCTCTGATACCATGTTGGTTTTTCAATAATCTAGGCTTAATGATGAATTTCATTCCATTTTTAGCAATTTACTTAAACCATAAACAATTTGTTGCAGCAACCAAGATCACAAGAAGAAACACCATGCACAAATTCACAAGAAGTATCCTAGGAAACGCTTCTCAACAAGGGAAGGAAACCCAACCAATCCTTTGCTATATTCTTCAAGCGAAATACCTCCACCAACATAAAGAACTAGAACACAAAAGGGTGCTCACAAACCCTAGAAGACTAGTGCCCAAGAGACGTGTGCACTTTTCCCAAGAACAAGTGTTTGCTGAAATTTCCAAACTCACACTTGTGATATGATTCCTCAATGGGGAATTTACCTTTATTTATATTAGACTGAATCTGTCAACATTAGTGTCTATTGGAACAACAAGGCCGACTTCAATAAATTATAATATAATTAATAATTACCATATTAATTATCTTTTACATTAATTATCTTTCACTTTATGGTGGGGCCAATCTGTACCCTTTACATCACAAATAGGGTTACAGGTAAGTTTGAATATTGTACAATATAGCAAGGGATCTCATACACCCATTAGTGCTCAACCACTAGAGGCACATCTATCTGTGCTCATCCATAGGAATGTCCACATCTCTATCTCACTGTGTCTCATAGGAGAACCACACTCACTAGTGCTCAACCATTAGGATCAAGTTCACCTATGCTCAACCATAGGCACGTCCAACTCAATAGATCTCTTTCTCACTGTGTTACACAGGAGAATCATATGAAGTATCACATCATCTCAACTCTCTGCACAGAGGAGCCCAATACATCGTTTCATCTCTGTCTCAGAATGATACACCCAACTTAGGGGATTCCCCACACAGGGGTACACAAAATTCCATCTCTACCTCATAGAGGAACCACATACCCAACTCATGGGATTCACCACCTCACACAGGGGCAATTTTCCATCTCCGTCTCAAAGAGGAACCAAACACCCAACTCATGGGCACACCCAACTCATGGGCTTCCTCACCCCACATAGGGGGCACAACGTTCCTTCTCCATCTTAGAGATGAACCACACACCCAAATCATGGGATTTCTCTACGACCAACTCACTCAGTATGTGTCCTGGAGGATGTATCACACAATTGTAGTCATCAACACTCCCTCTCAACTAGGAAGGTGTTCTCCATTAGACCAAGTCTTGCACGGAAGTACTCGAACTTCATCTTGGTTGTAGTCATAGACACTCCCTCTCAGCTAGAGATGTATTCTCCACCAAGCCAGTTTCTCACGGAAGTACTCAAACTTTGTCTTGGCAAGCGATTTGGTGAAGATATCTGCAATATGCTCATGTGTAGGAAGGTACTGCACGTGTACTTCTTTCCTCTGCACCATGTATCTGATATAATAATATTTTATATCAATGTGTTTCGATCTATCATGAAACACCAGATTCTCAAAGAGCTTCACACAACTCTGGTTATAATAATAGAATCCATCTCATGATTAAATAAACATGTTAGAAACTTGCGAAGTCACACTGTTTTGCATACTACCACACTCAATGCTATATACTCTGCTTCTACAGTACTCAAGGCCACAAAGCTTTGTTTCCTGCTGCACCAAGAAACCATGAAAAACCCCAAGGTAAAACAACAAATGGATGTGCTCGTTCGGTCCATTATACTTTTTGTCCAATCTGTATCGACATATCCCTGCAAACTCAAGTTCACATTGGAGGCATATCTCAGGCCATATCCAATTGTTCCTGGTATATATCTCAATACGTTCTTTACTACTATTTGTCTCAACTGACTCATGGATTTACTAAGAACATTGTTGCATAGCATATATCAGGTCTGGTGTTCACTAGATACATCAATGATCCAATCAGCTATCTGTACAGATGTGGATCAATCTCGTCTGAATCATCATTTATTTTTGTCAAATCTATCACCATCAGTGTAGATATGGATTTGCATTTTGTCATACTGAACTTCTTTAAAATCCTCACTGTATATTTTCCTTGACTTAGGAAACATTTCATTGGTCCCTTGTCATACTTCTTGTCCCAAGAAGTAGTGCATCATACCCAGATCCTTCATCTCAAAATCAGAAGTCAACGCTTGCTTGTATCCAACAATAAAGATTCCAGACTTTCTTCAACCTGAACACATGAAATTTCTCATCCTATATCACGAGTCCTTTTGGTTGCTTGATGTAAACTTCTTCCTCAATATCACCATTGAGAAAGGTTGTCTTTAGATTCATCTAATGTACTTTCCAACTCATGGATGATGGTTGGAAGTGTATTGGACTACTGGGTCAAATGTCTCATCATAGACAACTCTCTTTGTTTGTGGGAATATTCTAGATACAAATCTCTCTTTATATTTCTCAACACTTCCATCAATTGTATGTTCCTCTGCCTCTTGCAAAGTTTTTCGAGTTTAGATAGGCCTCTCATGGCCTACTACAAAGTTTTTGGGAATATGAATATGAACTGGAGCAATTGGATCAATAATTGTTTCCTTTTGAACTGTTGAAATGGAGAAGGTAATATGTCTTCATTCTTCTCATTTTGTTTGACTTCCTCTAAATCAATTAACTCCCTCTGAAGTCTGAAGGATGGATGTCTTCTTTTACTTCATTTCTAGATCTTTTATGTCTTTAGGTGTTCTACTAACTAGCATAATAATAAATCAATAAGGTTTAGGCTCCCGTACCAGGGATAATTTTCCAAGTCATGAGGGATCCCACACTAGAGATAATACCCTTCACTTATTAAGAATGCAATCAACTATGATCAAACAATTTATTTGGGTCCGTAGTCATGCTTAATTATGTATTTTGTTTAGAGGAAATAATTCTCATCTCTCTTATCTTCATCCTTTTGAGGTGGGTCTGGATAAATGCCATCGGTGGAAGCATATTGGCTTCCTTTCTTCCTAGTTGAACAATTTCTTGCATAGTGTCCATATTTATCACATCTGAATCACTGGATCTCTGAAAAATATCTTCTTTGATTATGAACTGAAGCTGATGGATTCTTCTCATCTCTGAATGTTTGTCTGAAGTTTATTTTGAATCTTCCTCCTTTCTTTGTATGAAGTGCAAGAACTTGGTTGTCATTAGGGGAGTCTTCCACTCCTCTAGTTTTAAGTCTAAGTTCTTCTTGAGTATAGTCTGTCCACAGGCGATCAAAAGTGGGTACATTTTCCCTTCCACTGATTATTTGAAGAAAAGGTTCCCAATGTTTTGGAATATTGTTGAGAGTGGATAAGACAAGTTCTCTATCAGACATGATTTCTCCAATGACACCTAGTTGATCTTTGATCTCTAGTATATTCATAAAGAAGGTAACAACTGTATGAACTTTTGTCATCTTGGTACTTTGAAGTTGGCCCTTTAAGGGAAGGGCTCTGAGGGTGTTTTCACTCTCAAACATATCCTTCAATGCTTCATACATTTCATAAGCTATCTTCATATTGGAAATATGAGGTAGGAGATGATCTCTTACTGAGTAGATGATTATTTTCCTTGCCTTGACATTTTATTCCCTTCTTATTTCCTTCTCTTCATCGGTAGCTGTCTCTGGTAAAGTATTTTGTATCAAACTCAAAATTTCATATTCTTCAAGGGTGATATGAATCCTTGACTTCCAAGAGCTGAAGTTGTTTGATCCATCAAGCATATCTTCCACTAAGGTTCTGTTCTTCATATTTTCATATTTCTTCACAAACTCTCGCCAACTAGACTTAGAGAACCTAATGGCTAGGTTATACTAGAAACCTTAGGTTTTGTTGGGATTATGAATGCCAAAAATAATATTTGAGAGTGTCACGAGAATACTATTGAGCTAAAACGTTCCTTCAATGAGTTGGAGGAACCCTAAAATCTAAATTCTGCAAAAAAATTGTGGAACCCTAGAAACTCTAGGGCCAAAAATAAAAAATTCTCTAAAATTCACTTTGAGAGTATCTGGAGGTGCACCAAGGGAGGCTATACACCCCTATCCAAATTTCATCCCCAACCAATGCTTTGCTATATTCTTCAAGATAAATACCTCCACCACCATAAATAACTAGCACACAAAAGGCAAACCCTAGAATACTAGCGCCCAAGAGAGGTGTGCACTTTTCCCAAGAACAAGTGTTTTTTGAAATTTCCAAACTCACACTTGTGATATGATTCCTCAATGGGGAATTTACCTTTATTTATATTACACTGAACCTGTCTACAATAGTTTCTATTGGCACAACAGGGAAAACCTCAATAACTTATAATATAATTAATAATTACCATATTAATTATCTTTTACATTAATTATCTTTCACTTTATGGCGGGGCCGACCTATACCCTTTACATCAAACATAGGGTTACAAGTAACTCTGACTCTTGTACAATATAACAAGGGATATCATACACCCACTAGGGGATCATCCATCTGTGCTCAGCCATAGGGATGTCCACGTCTCTATCTCACTGCGTCTCATAGGAGAACCACACTCACTAGTGATCAACCACTAGGATCACGTTCACCTGTGCTCAACCATAGGCACGTCCAACTCAGCAGATCTCTCTCTCATTGTGTTACACAAGAGAATCATCTGGAGTATCACATAATATCAAATCTCTACACAAAGGAGGCCAATACATCATTTCATCTCTGTCTCAGAATGATACACCCAACTCATGGGCTTCC
>JASDQU010681169.1:0-15198 GCA_032191745.1 Picea mariana
CTCAGCATACCATCCAAAGACAGATGGGTAGACTGAAGTGGTCAACAGGAGCTTAGGGGATCTGTTGAGGTGTCTGGTGGTGGAGCATCACACCAGTTGGGATCAGATCCTACCACAGGCAGAGTTTGCGTACAACGATTCTGTAAATCAGAGTACAGGTAAGAGCCCATTTCAGATTTTGTATGGGACACAGCCGAGAGGAGTGTCTGAGCTCAGGGAGCGAGAACAGGCTGAAACAAGCAGCGCAAGGGCGGAAGAGTTTGCCGAGGCAATGCAAGAACTTCACGCAGCGGTAAAGCAGCGACTGCAGAAGTCGAACCAAGAGTATAAGCGCAGAGCCGACCAGCGAAAAAGACAGCTTCAGTTTGAAGTGGGAGATTTGGTTCTGGCACATTTGAGAAAGGAGAGGTTCCCGTGAGGAACATATAACAAACTCAAAATGAAGAAGATGGGGCCATGCAGGGTTCTGAAGAAATTTGGGGAAAATGCATATGAGCTGGATTTACCCGAAAACATTGGGATATCTCCGATTTTTAACATTTCGGATTTATACCCATATAAAGCTAAGGAAACATACACTGGAGCTGAGGAGCAAATGATCCAATGGTAGAAGAAATTACCAGTTGCACAGAAAACTCAGATGGAGTGCATACTGGACAAGAGAGTAGGCAGGAAGACCAGGAGAAAACAATACTTTGAATACCTGGTGAAGTGGAAGAATCACCCCGTGGAGGATTCCAGCTGGGAGACAGAAACCAACATTTTGAAGCATGGGCAGACTGTGCAGGAACGCATGAGCAGGAGCCCATGAAATCTTTTTGAGCCGAGGAGTATGATGCAGGAGCAGCTACAACTCACCAAGCGAGCCAGCGCATGGAGGAATGAAAATACAGCTGGAAAGTGCCAGCACATGCAAATTTTGAACCACATGGGAAAGATCGTTGCACCGCCGTTTGAAGGAAGAACATTCAAAGCGAGCACCTTTGTATTATAATGTATATAGAAAGGCATTTAAGGTTTTTAATGCGGGTAGATAGGAAATTACTATAGATTAGACATTTCTATTTTCGAGAGGGAAAACGGAGTAATAGACACCCTCCTTTGTACATTATTCAGATTCAACATTCCTTTCAAGTAGGGAGCAGAGCAGAGAGCTTGTGAGGAAAAAAAACCCATGTACAGTTATTGAATTAATAAGAAGAGCTTGATTCAAATTCCATGGACGCGTTTGAGCTCTGTGTGTTGCTGATATTGTGTTTGTGTATGTTTGCTTCATTTTATGCTTACCTATTATATGCTGCTTATGTGATTGCATATCAGGTTAGGAACCTGAGGGAATGAGTTTCAATTGTTTCTCTGCTTAGACCAGGAGATTCCTGCATCGAGTGCAGTTGAATACCTCCGCATAGAGTGCGTCGAGGAGGCTAAGAAGTTGAACTTTTGTTCTCCGTTGTTCAGTGTGGGTTTGAAGTATTCGAGCCGTGCAGGCGAGTGCGGGTCGAGATCGAGTCTCAGTAGCAAGTCTGAGAGAAGGAGGGTTGAACCAGTTGTGAGTGGGACGCACAAAACTCAGGAGACTTCAACACTTTCAGAAGTGATTGGAGACCGAGTACAGGAGTGCGTTCGAAGATCCTCTTGAAGGATTTTGATTCGAAGGAAGCTCTGGAGGGATAACACCTTGGTTCAGTTGCACCAGGGGAAGGTGGCGGAACAGATATCTCTTCACAGAGGAAAAGAATCGACGACCCGTGTTCGTCCCGGAGAATCGCGAAGTCCCGAGGATCGTGGGATCCGGGAGAAGAGGCGAGGGAGTTAACCCTCAGGCAGCTAGGGAGCCATTGGATATCGCTTATCGGAGAATCGGGGTTGGTGGGTGCGAGAAGCACATGCAGGTAGAAATCGTGAAGTGCGATTCCCCGATTTTATCGGGACCGTCAATTCCTGGAGGGACAGGTGGCACAAATCCGAAAATATCAGAGTTTCGGAAGTCGGGGTTTCTAGCAGCAGGAGACTTGGAGTCGCGGACCCGCGAACCGTGAACTCCCGAAGTGACGTGGAAGTGTGGGGCCCGGAAGTTAGTGGGAGACACGTGGAGACATATTGGTGCATCGGTGTTCGGGTTTTCGAAGGGTAAGAATCTCACTGCCCTTCATCCGCCGATTTCCCGATAGGAACACTCCCGAGATCGGCGCGTTGACTATTGACCATTCGGAGCTCGGGTTTCGGAGGTTAGAGTGATTAGTGAATTATGTTCTCAGGAGTCGCGAAACCCCGAGTCGTGATATCCCGCATTCCGAAGGGGGTGATAGCTGGAGGAGTCTACTATGGGTAGAAATCTTGAGAGGGGAGGAAGAGCTTAGACTCTTCAGGGCCCAGAGAAAAAGGAGGTTCTGGCGAAAGCGACCGCCTGCTGTCGAGAGAGGGGTTGCGTCAAATATGTTGAATTTAAGTGGGATAAAGAATGAAAGGATGCTTTCAGCAATATTAAAACTGCTATATCCCAGGCCCCTATGTTACAAGTATTGATTTCAATAGGGATTTATTCCTTTATACTTTTTCCTCTGACCAGTCGATAGCTGCAATATTGATTCAGAAGGATGATAGAAACAATGAGGCTTCGGTGTCATTCATGAGCAATAATCTCCAGGGAGCCGAACATAATTATCCGGCTATTGATAAATAGGCCTATGCAGTATATAAGGCAGTAAAACACTTCAAGTCTTACATCCTCAAGAACCACACCAAAGTGATTGTGCCTCACCCTACGGTCCGATCCTTGTTTACTCAACAAGAGATGGGGGAAAGAAGAGGGAACTGGATGGTAGTGGTCCAATAATTTGATCTAGATACAAAACCTGCCAAATTAGTTAAAGGGAAAGGGTAGTGCAAACTCGCAGTTGAAGCCCAGGACCAAGTAAATGAATATTTTGGATGGGAGAATGAAATGGAATTATGGTGTGGTGAAGCTTCATACATTTCCCCAGGGCCATAGAATTGGTATGAGAATTTAACTTATCTCCTACACCATGGGAATTGTCCAAAAAATCTCAACCCTAGGGAAATGAGAGCTCTCAGGTTAAACTCTACACAATATCGCCTCATAAATTTGGTACTCTTTTAGATTAATTATGATGGGGTACTTTTAAGATGTCTCGAACGTGAAGACGTAGAAAAAGTTCTGAAGGAGATCCATGATGGCCCCTTCTGCGGACATTTCAGAGGAAACACCACCGCTCATAAGATACTGAGAGCTGGATATTATTGGCCCACCTTGTTCAAATATGCTCACACCTACACTAGGAACTGTAAAACTTGTCAAATAAGCGCTAGGAGGGAGAAGAAAGCAGCAGTACCACTTCAACCAGTGATTGTCTCCAGGCCTTTTCAGTAACGAGGGTTGGATATCATAGGATAAATTACACCTAGTTCCTTGAAACAACACAAGTATATACTTACTGCCACCAATTATTTCATGAAGTGGACAGAAGCCATCCCTCTGACTCATGTAAACGAGAAGGTGGTGATCCAATTCATAGAACAACAATTGATCACAAGGTTTGGTGTCCCTTCTATTCTAGTTTTTGATAATGCAACCTATTTTTCTTCCACTTTTTTGACATATTTTTCTCTAGGCAAATGAATCATAACTAGATACTCTGCAAATTATTATCCACAGGGAAACAGGGTGACAAAATCAACAAATAAGAATTTAGTGAGAATATTAAAAAAATACGATTGCAGATAACCAAAGGAATTGGCATAATCTACTCCATAACGCTCTATGGGCCGATCGGGTCACACCCAAGGAAGCTATAGGAAATTCCCCATACTTTCTTCTTTATGGACATGAAGCCATTCTCCCAAATGGGATTTATCTTCCATCTCTTCAACTAGCCCAAGATTCCAATAGGCAACCCATCGGTCATACAACAAAGAATTGATACTCTGCTCATGCTAGAAGAAGAGAGAGAAAATGCTAAGTCAAAATTTCTAGCTCACCAACAGATAGTGAAAATATGGTTTGATAAGCATAAAGCTAAAGAGAAAAGTTTTGAAGTAGGAGACCTAGCTAAAATGGAATAGAGCAAATGAGCCAAAAGGGAAGCATTCTAAGCTTCATAATCTATGACTTGGACCTTTCTAGGTGGCTGAGAAGATTGGGGAAGACACTTATCGATTACAGAATCTAAGGGGGGAACCTGATGCCCTCCCAGTAAATGGCCAATCCCTCAAACAATATTTCAAATAATAAATAAATAAATAAATACAAAATGTTTTTGTATGAGTGGTTTCATGATTGCGAAATGCCATTTTTGTTGTTTCTTTTTTCTTTCTGGATTTCTGCGCTTTCAAAAGTTGTGTTTAGCAAGACAATGGTTGACCTCAAATCATGCGACATAACAAACTTTGTCCCGAACTCATCGCTCACATACAACACAAGAATCACCAAGGAAATTGCGGTTGCTTTGAGGGGTCCTCTATCTAAATTGTGCAAATGAACAACTTTGGAGAAATGTCAGAAGAATATTCTTAGTGGCCTAGTAAGACCTTAAGGAAAAGAATGAAAGATGGAAAGGACTACATGAACCCCGAACACAAATCTAGCAAAGGATTCACCTTGACCATCTCACTTTGAGAAATAAACAAACATCATCCTCTCCCACTCGCTCCGAGCATCATGCCAGAATAAAAAAGAAGTGAACAGTAGAAGAGGGTATGCAGATATCTCCGCTGGGGCTATGGACGTTCGCTGGCAGCGGAGCAACACCAAAGAAATTGAGTAGAGGTAACTAAAGGCTCCATGCCAGTGAATGATTTACTATACTTTTGTAAAAAGGGTCATGAGTCAGGGTTACAGGAAACGAAGGAGGAATAAAGGTTAAAAACTTCACAGACAGACCCAGAAGCATTAACCGAAGAATTTCAAATTGCAAAGGTAAAAGAGGCTATGATTTAAAACTAGTAAGGTTATCCACCAGCTTTCGTATTAGCCAAGCATGAAGGAAGAATAGAGATTCTGCTTTCACCCATTGAATCGCCATTTCTTGAGCACTCAACACACCCTAAAATTCCTATGTCAAATTTTACTTTTTGGGTACCACTTGATCTTTTTCACTGCTAGATTCGTCTTCATTGCGAAAAATGTTGTGTTTGCTTACCATTTCCAATATCACTTTAGTATTTAATTTTTTTTTCTTGAGAATGTGGAAATCATCGTAACTTAAAGGATTAACATTTTATTAAAAAATCAACCACTAAATCTTTTGACCCAACAAGTCCAAAATTTGGCACCTGGAAGAATTGAAGATGAAAGAAAATCACTCGAGAAAATCGAGGTTGCCGATCGTTGATCTTCGTCAGTGTCGGCAGAAGGAAGTTTTCTTTCACGACGAGCATTACACAAGGAAGCCGTTGATATCCGATTTCATTCAAAATCAATGAAAGGAAAAGGGATTAAATATTAGCAAAGAAAGAAAGGAATCACGAATGGCCAATTCCTGAAGCATTTCGACATCAGATAATTTTTTAGAAGGATAACCCATGGAGAACGTGATAATTCAATCCTTGATCGTTGACCCCAATACATTTCAGCCTGTGTAATTCCATTTTTATTTTAATGCAGATCTTCTATTGAAAGACATGACTCTGACTAAGATGTAAAGTCAAACCACCAGTCCTCTGCTGCCATCTATCATTGCTTGAGTGATCAGAAATACAATCTAGTTTTCCCTGGAGTCGTTACTACCTCCACGTCGCAAACTGAACTAGTTTTACCACGTCAACATCGTATGATGAAATTCATTGGTGTCATAGGTTTTTTCAGGAAGATACCGATGGAAAATTGCATAAGGATATCGCCCATTCCCGATCTGCCCACTAAGAAAATGACGCGATGGGACGTTTTAACTCTAAGATACGCTAGATATGATGCATTTAAAGGGGAAATTGATTTCAAAATCACACATTAGTTGCTAATTCATGCAGGAATGAAAAGGACAGTTTGAACATACCGATATTGTGCATCTTCCTCCGCACCTTCGCCGTTAACCCACGTAGCATATATTTGCAGAGATTTGGCGGTAGATTGTTTTGAATTTCACCCATTACTCGTATTAACTGGTTTATACGACTGGTAGGATATCTCCCATTATATTCTTTTGAGTCATTGTAAACAAGGTTATTCTGTGTGCAAAGGAGTTTGAAACATACAGAGGAGCGAGACGAGCAGTATAGGGATAGCTTCCAAGGTCTAATGAGTATTAAACAACAATTTAGCAAGAGTTACAGGTATGTACCGGTCTGTGGATGTTCTATGCTTCATTTCATACATTTTTTATCCAATGTTACTCTGTACACTTGCCTAAAAGATTGTTTTTGGTTGCAAGAATGATGCCTTCAAAGAAACCCACCACCAAGAAATCTCCAAGAGAACCAAAGCTACAAGAACCAAAGATGGGAGAAGGTTCCTCCCCAGTGATTGCAAGACAATTGGAATTTGCTCCAAAGCTGGTGCCTGTCATCAAAACAACCACCAAGAAGGCTTTTGTTCAACCCCTGACCTTTGGAGACAGAGAGGCGAACATTGGGATCAAGACAGTATTCACACGTTGGGAAAAACTTTTCAAGAAAATCAAGCGGAAGGAATTCCCCGAATATACTTCCCACAACGATCTTGATATGAGAAGATTAGATGATGAAGTCCTACCGAATGTCCGGAAGGCGTATCTGCACATGGTAGCGAGCAAGAATCCGGTATTCCCCTGCATTGAACTCCTAAAATGGCTTATCGATCACACTGAAATGCAAATATGTTTGATTAATAATGAAAATGGTGAGTGTGTTAGGGTTTTCCTCCCAGTGGAAGTGAAGAATTACTACAAGCTCAGAGAGCCGAAAGAACGGCTAAACACCGTTTTTATTGTAAACTTATATGAGAAAAATGACAACAACAAGGCTATGGCATCGTGGTGGAGAGAGGATACAAATTTCACCAATCGGACCTCCGGCTGGTACCTGACTGCTAACCTGAGGGAGCCATACATTTACCTAATGACCCTCCTCTGTCGATTGCATGGGGAGAAATACTACTTTAGGTTTTCAGAGGCTTGAGTACCTCTCTCTTATACGGTAGCCATTTCTGGAATAGGTTTTAATTGGGGTGCCATAATCTCAAAACAAATGAGCACTTGCATACAATAGGCTCAAACTTCGAAAGAGGGAGAAACCCCATCCTTCTATATGGATTCTTATTTATTGGACGTAATTTGTGCTAGAAATTTCTTTGCCTGAATGAAATTGAGCTGGCACACATCAGAGCTCCCGGTCCATGTGTTTTTTAGCATCTTGTGGGATAACAGGTACAAGAAATCCTACTCTCTCATGTGCAATCAATTTATCACACATATTTATTTCTTGTTGTTCAAGAAAGAGTGCCCAAGGCTGTCGGATCCAGAGAAAAAGGTTATATCAAAAGTTGGCCATTGGTATCTAGACGAGCGTGATACTTACATCAGGGTTTTCGACACCACCAGAGCAGCCCATTTGTTACCTGTATATGTCCTCGATAGACTAGTAGTAGGGGAAATCTATTATTAGACGATCCTTTAAGGTTATAATGCTACTTTGGTAAAGGATAAGAAGCGAGCTTTCATACCCTATGGGTTTAATATTGGTTTCTACATGGTAAAGGACACCGCGCAGGCCAAGCAAGAAGGGTTAAGCCAATTGGAGTTTCGATTCTAGACTGGTCATTTTTGCAAGCATGAACCCAAGGGTATGGTCCTGAAGCACGCATCACAAGTATCATCCTACTGGCCATATGCCCACGACAGGTTTGAGTATGGGATCTTCACAAAAAATGCTCAAAGCTGGGATGAGGTGGTGGCAACGATGGATGACCTTAAGGAAACCAGTTTTAAGGCCATGAGTTGGGATGAGAAAGAAACAATCTTGCAACAATCGGCTCAAGAAATCCTCAGGGCCAGTGGAGAAAGGATAGCACCCGAATCATTCGAAGCGGTGGAAGTTCCTCAAGAAGCCACCGAAACAACAGAGATTCCCCAGGTAACCCTGGTACAAGATAGGAATTTCTTCGAGGTTGAAGATGTGCAGGGGATGGGGGGACTCATGTATCAACAAGCCCAATAGTTAATGAAGCAGATGTAGGATTACCCAGACCTCGTCAAATTGCCAATACTTCCGAACGATATCCCAGAAGAAAGTCTGGTGGGGCCAAGCGACCCTGATTTCATAAACCTTGATAACATCAATGGGTCAGATAACCCTGAATCCAAAATGCCACCAGTTTGATCGCCAATAGGAGTGATGACTCAACCTGAGACAGGTCGGGTATTAGTAGAGACAAGCGTGCCTAATCCTTTGAGAGATTTTATAAATATATATAGTGGTGATGAAAGCCTGGAGGCATCTCATGGGACCCCTGTGCATGTCCAAGAAGAAAAGAGACGTGAGAAGAGTTCTTCTCCTATTCCTGAGGTCCAAATTGAGGAGATCCCACAAAAGGAAATAGAAACCAAAAACGTTCTCGACACAAAGACTCTCGATGCACCGGAAACCTGAGTAGACAATTTGAAGGACAAGTCAGAATCGGATGAGCCAAAGGAATGATCCCCGCAAAATTAAATTAGTGTTTCAATGGTCGATGAACAAGTAACTATCGAGTCTTTTCCTGACACCTATATTCCGCTCGATACTCAAATCCCCGACAAGTGACAGGCAGAGGCCGGGACTTTGGAGTACAACAAGAAAGTTCAAGAACCCGATCTTGAACAAATATACACCACCAAAAATTTGGGAAACACACTCACATGGGGTGATCAACATATTCCCAAACCTGTGGACAAGGTAGCCGATATTTATGTGATCTACTACAATCAAAAGAGGAAGGCCATTGTCCATAAAACTACAAAGAAAAGGAGGATCATGTTGGATCGCTCCATCCTCATCACTACAGAGAAAAAATTGATAAACACAGAAAATGACAGAGCATCCGAGCTCCTTGGTGTGGGGATGGTGCTCTCAGATGCCACTCTAGATAGAGCCAAACGAGATGAAAGGTGTTGGCCACCGCCCTGAGGGAACTAGAACATTTTCACCAATTGAATGAATTATATCAAGGTGCCACTCAGACCATGGTATACATGAGAAGTGAGTTCGAAGAAGCTTACAGCCAATTCAAAAAAGAGAGGCACCTTTTTACTGAAAAGATAGATGTGCTCTAGGAAGACACTCTCACGACACTCGAAACATGCAAGGATATTAAGCGGTGGCATGAAAGGGCGTAGAAAGCCGTATAAAGAATTGAATACATTGATGCAGTTCAACAGGGCCTGGATAAATAAGAACACATCATCTGAATGTTAGGAAAGAGCAGTCTTGATTGCATGAAGCGATCAACTAGGTATTGGGATAAGATGTCTTAGGAACCACACTGATAAATTCAAGAATAGTGGGTCAAATGCGAGAAAAATTGGGGAAAAATTAACAAAGCAATGATGGATATCAGACTCCCCAAGTTCGGCAACCCCAACAACTTTGTTGACTTGTGTGACATAGTTGAATCACATACCAAGAAATATTTTCCATGGGCCGAAGATCTAGTGAAGGTGATCGACGCAACGCCAGGACAAGTGAAAATATTTATGGAACATACGATTAGAGCTCGAACTATGCTACAACAGTTAAACACTAGTCTAGTGAAGTAGCGAGTGCATGCAGTGGAGGTCAGAGGAATTTACCCGGCTTTGATGGAGCAACACAAATTTCCATGGGCCCAAACTTGCGATGAGCTGTTTATCAGTTGGTTGGAGTATGAGAAAAGTCACCCTTTCGAAGGGATATCTTGAGTTGACTGTTAAAGAAACTTTTAGAAGAAGACGCCACGTGGAAAATTTTGTTTTTCTTAACCACACTTAGCCATTATTTTTAGTTGAATTTTATGTTATAAATAAGAACATCGACCAATTAGTTAAGGGTTGATGGTTGTTGCAAGAACTCTTTCTTTCTGGTTGTTAATAATTATTTTGAAGCTTCCTTTGAATTGATAAGTCCTTCTGGACTAAAGACAAAGTTATTTTCATCAAATTCTTGTGATTGGACGTGGAGAAGAACTATTTCCTATCTGGTTTCATGAATGATGCTATAATGAGTAAGAGATATTTAATCTATTGTCAAGTTATCCGGTGCAATATTTTTTTGTTCTTTAATTTAATGATGAAGATGAATCATGGTGTTATTATGTGATGGATAATTAAGTAGGTGAATTATTTTGCTTGCCATTGTCTTATCACATAAGTGTTTTCTTTCTGGTAATCAGTTCTTAGACAATAATTGGATTCTCACATGGTTAATGTATTAGTACTAGGCCTGTGGTGTAAAATTTTCATCTTCATTCTTTAGCAACGAGTTATCCCAAGTTCAACCTCTTCCCCAGTAGTTAAGATTAATTCTATTTTGTTTCCAAGTTGGTTTATACCGGCTTACACCTCATATCGGTCCCACCCAAGAGAAAATACAAAAAAAGAGATAGTTCAAACTAAAGGAAGAGCCTTCACAAGAAAACATAAAGCCCATCGATAAATTGGTCAGATCGCAAGATCTGGAGAACCATTCCACTATTAAACGCTATAGAGTATAATTGGGCCTCGGTGGTGGGTTTGGTTCCTGCTATTGAATTAGGGGATTTAGGACCCATCAACAGGTTCCTCAACACATTTTGGTCGAGTATCTGGTCACTGTTGGACACCAAGATCAGTAAATCCACTGCTTTCCACCCCCAAACCAACGACCAAACAATGTTCATCAATCGAATGATTATGCACATCCTGCACATATACAACTCTAAGCATTCGTGTACATGATATGAGAGTCTCCCCTATGTTCAACATAATTAAAACATGGCTCTCCATAGCTCCACCATCCATAACCCATTTCAAGTGGGGTTGAGATTCCAACCATTGGGTCCCATTGATGGTGAACTACCTCTTGCAACAACACATACAAAATCTTCCCATGTTTAGTCTGACATCGAGAAATCCACCAGATTCATTGAGCGGATTCAACACATCCAGCAACAGGTCCATGAGATTTTGTAGAAAGCCAATTCCAAATACAAGCAACGCCATGATCAACACAGGGTACCGCACCCATTTCATGTGGGAGATAAGGCCTGGTTACATTTGTAGAAAGAGTGTCTTACAGGGCCCCATAGGAAGCTCCTCCCAATTCACTATGGGACTTACACTATTACCAAGGCTGTGGGAAGAAATTATTTTGAGCTCAACACTCCACCCTTATTTGGCTAGCACCTAGTGGTCAATGTGGACCTCCTTCAAACATATTTCCCACCGTTATTGGACACCTTAGAGATTGCAGAACAACTGACACCAGCATAACTCAACCATGATTGCATGTAACGAGAATCCATTGATTAGATAGTGGACACATAGGTCAAGGGCACTCGCCAACATAGGATCCATATTTCTCAGGTTTTCAAGGCAGGGAATCTCCTACACCAAGGCAAGTCGCTCACTCAGGGCCAAATTCAAAAAAATGTTCCTCACCTGATGGGGGAACTCGACGCAATGGAGATCATTTCTTCCTGAGGGGGGAGGACTGATCCAGGTGGATATTGATGGCCACCCACCTATTCCAACTATATCCTCTTATTAGTTTTTAGTTCAACACGTTATTTTGTACTTCTTTATAATTTGGTGTTCTACACTTCTGGGGATGTTTGAATCCCTACACATCTTCTAGGTGGAGACTGGTGGCCTCCCACCTAATCCAACTGGATTATTCTGGATGTTTTCATGTTAGCACATCTTTAAGAAATTGTAGGGCCGTTTTGGGGCCCTAAATAGTGTTTTTTGTCTTACCACAGTCAAACTATAGACGAAGTCAAAGTTTGATGGTGTAATGTTTATTTCTCGAAACTTCCTTTCCAATGGGCTATCATGCGCCTAAAATGGAGGTCGTATGCAAAAGTTACGACCCAAGGAAGTTGAGGTACCAACTTACCCATCAGGGCCCACATAACTTTTGGTGTTTCACCTCGTAGGGTTAGATTTTTGGATGTCTAGGGTTTTGGCATTCATGAGTAATGTTAAAAAGGCCTTTGGAGCCTCATTGTAATCATTCTTCTCGGATGGATGCACGTAGAAACCAGATGTATTCTTAGAGATAGCTACCACCATTCAAGCAAGTTGTTTCGATTCTACAATTTCAACATATTTCATTTATTTAATAGAGGATATTGTTGATTGGATATTTGTGTTTTTATCCATATCTCTGTGTTTATTGTATTTAGTTTGTTAATCAGTTCATTCTGCTCCTAAATCTGGATCAGTATTGGACCACTGTCAAGGGCCTCTTTGCCTAATTCTCTAACACATCGCCTATTCAACACTAAAATGAATAAATAGAACACAAAATCCAAGAACTTCTACAAAAAATATGTATCCAACCAAGTAATTCACATGTGGTTCTCATTCTTAGAATGAATCCAATTAATGATGCCTGGTTACATAATATTGGGGACTCAATAAAAATTACAATGAAGAATAGATATAGTTTTCCTCACATTAAACACTCACTGAACAATCTTATATGGACATGCTACTTCATCAAGATGGACCTAACAATAAAAAGAGAGTGAATTCAAGTGACAACAAGAAAATTGCTTTCAAGACTAATTTTTTTTTGCATGAATGGTTAGTAATGTCATTTGAGCTCACCAACACTCTAGCTACCTTTATGCAAATTATAAATGATATTTTTATCCTTCACTTGCGATTCTTCGTCATCATTTATCTTGATCATGTCCTTATTTTCATTCAGATATGGGAGGAACATATTCAACATCCATCTTTGCAAAGTATTAGATAGTATATGCACCAATAAGCTATTACTAAATCATAAGAAATCTTGTTTGGATAGCACTCTATTTGATATCTCAAGTTTATCATTGAACAATAGGGATCCATGCAAATCCTTGTAATGTTGTAGTGCTATTAAATTGGCCTTTTCCTCAGGAAACATCAAATATAAAGAGTTTTTGGTCTATATGAACTTCTAACACAATTTTATTTTTCAGTACTCCAAGATTACTCATCCATTTCATAAATTATCCAATTAGAAGTGTTTACACCTAACCTTAGAGATGGAATAAGGATTTTATCAACTTCAAGTGCGAGTTTGAACATTTGTATTGTGACTTCTAGAACTACAACAACCATTTAATATAGAAATAAATTTCTCTCGCTATAATATTTTTGTTGTGCTTAAATGGGGAGGATAACCTATGACTTATCAATGTGAGACATTTTTCACTGCTAAAATGAATTACAATAATTTTTATAAATACTTTTATACTTTTATTCATACCCCGAGACATTATCATCACTCTTTGCTACACAAAGAAATGACGACATAAGGATCATCATCCATTTATTTTTATCAACTCCTTATAAAAATACAGGGCCAACAACACCTCAAATGGGATTCTTACCTTCAACAATTCCCCCTCGTGATTAAATATAAGAAGTTATATGATCATAATGTAGTAAACTCATCGAGTATCCCTCCCATGTATGCCTTCTCTATTCTTGACATCAGGGTGCCTGAGTATAACAAATCACAACAACAATGTTATAGATCCATATTTGGCAACACTCTCAATGTTTTCCAACAAGAAGTTGATTTAATTCAATCCCATTTTATTCAAGATCAATGATGGTTGGCTCTAGATCCTCAATCAAATTCATGTCCCCAACACCCCTAATAATTTGTCACTAATTTGAGAGACTAATTCATCCATGTATCAGTTATATTTGGGCTCCTATAAGACATTGCAACGTTTCTAGGTGTTACACATTATTTTCGTCACCCTCATGACCACTGATGATATGTGTATCACCTATTATAAGCAATATCATTTTCCTTATTTCCTAAAGGATATTGAAGAAATAATACTTTCCCTACGAGATAGAATCATCTTTTCCTTATCATCGCAAGCTGCACTATAGTGGACTGCTACATCGTTGCAGGTTGCTAAGTGTTAAGGGTGCGGCGATGTTTAAATGAAGGAAAAAGAGGAATTTCGCGAAGGTTCTAGAATATAATCTTTGAAATGATGAGGTGGCCTCCAATCGGTTTGGATCTCACTCAATTATATGATTTAGTGGGATCATCCTAATTCCTTCATCCCTTCCCCTTCACTATATATAAGGAGGGATCTCTCATGAGAAGAGGCTAGCTTATGTATGAAGAATTCTACTGAAGATTGTGCTTATGATAACTTTCCTTTAGCTCTCCAAGTCAGGTTGTGTATACTCTTCATCAAAATCAATGGAGCAAAGGTGTGTGTGTGTGTTGAGGCAAAGGGCCATCGGAAGAGACCTTGCAACATCAAGGCACAAGTTGTATTCTCCACTTTCATGTACTAGAAATATATTTTATTATTGAAAGCTGCTCATATTGACCTCGATGAAGGGGTTGCAGGTCAAGTGGAAACGTCGATAGAAGGCGCTCCAAGGGCGAATTATAAGGTTTTCATAAATCGTAGAATTTGCTTCTTCAACTCAACCTTCATTTTTCTCTTCAATATAATACAGTAATACATTTCTTTCCTATAAAAGTTTCTCATTTTTTATTGCATAACTCCTTGATCTTATGCATATGTTTCATTATAATATATATATATTGTTTCTCTCTCTCTTTGTTAGTTTGTGTTTCTCAACAGGTTCAACATCCCACAAGTCTTGATATGGAGCAAGGATGACACTAGCAAGGATCAAACAACATTTAAACAGTAATTTGTTTATATCTCATTAAGCTAGTATACATTACAATGGAAACCTAAGGTAAGTTGTATTATGTCATGTTTTGTTCTAATTTCTTATTGAAGTTAGGGAGATTAGTTTGTTTCAACACTTAACGATTTGTCTAGTAACAACATTGACAACCATACTAGGGATCATCCTCTTTTGTTCTTTGCTTCTTTCTTTCTTTTGGCTTGCATTCTTTTGTTGTTTTTTCATCTTGCAAGATACCAGATATATAAAATATGCAGAACAGAAATGAAATGCTAGAAATAACAGAATAACAGTGAAATATCCAGCATAATCTTCACAATACACATAAATGATATACGAAATAGCAACAGAAATAGCACTTGAA
>JASDQU010681169.1:15298-50516 GCA_032191745.1 Picea mariana
AGGGTTCTCAATACCCTCAACTCCTATTTATACTAAAAAGAAGCATCTAGAGGAAGATCCTTCTAGAAGCGGAAGCTTCTATTAGGTCTTCTTACATCCGCCTTATTATATTTTATTGAAAGGTCTTATTAATATTGACCTTTATTTCATCCGAATACATTGATCTACCTATGTGCGGGTTAGGACCTTAACACATTCTTTGAGTCACTGGGTGATCCAAGTTGACTCTCAGGTCCTGAAAGTTCACTAAAAAACCCTGCCATATTTTTATTTTTTCTTAAGTTTCAGTCTTCGATGCACCCTACTGTGAGAAGCATTGTGACATTGTTGCACTGTGTCCTTCTTTCTCCTGCAATGATACCTAAATGTCGCAGTGTGTCACACTGTGACTTGCAACGATTGTGAGAAATTTTTGAGTGACAGTGTTTTCCTTGACCAGATTCTTTATCTTTGCTTGGGCTGAATTTTTGGCTCTGTAGGATGATTGTTCACAACCCAGTTTGCAATTTTTAGTTGATCTTGATCATTTTTTCAAGTTTTGAAAGTCTTTATTATAGGCTTCAAGATCTATCTTTCACTTGTTGCTGCAAGGGTATAATCTATGGGTTTCATTTCTGGGTGCTTGTCAGCCAAGTTATTGATTATTTTTCTGAGTTTTTGATTGTTGTTGATTAAAAAATGAACTTTGATTTCATTGATTAAACAAACAAGTTTTCTTGTTTTTGCACTTTTGGTTGTATTGTGAATTAAGTTTGGGGAGTTGCGTTGTGATTGCATTCATTTTCTTGAAAATATTTTTCTTTTTACTTGTTCAGATCTCTGCTTTTATTAAAAAGAAAAAGAATTGAAAGTTATATTTATTTCGTAGTGTTTACAAGAAACTTTTTGCATTTTATCTTTCGTTTAAAAGAGAAATTGGAAAATTTTGTTGCTTTGATTGTTTGATATCAAGATTGTTCAAAGTTTAAAGGAATTGTTATTTTGCAACTGTTTTTCGGAAAAAAAAAACATTCTCTCTCATGTAATCATAGTTCATCGAAAAAAAGAATTGCACCTCATCTCTCTTTGCGCATTTTTGAGTCAAGGTCAAGAACTTCATCAGTTTCATCTCTGCTTCTTTTTTTGAGTAAAACAACAACCATTAAAATTAAGCGTAATTTTAAAATCTATCTAGTAACTTTTATTTTCTACAGCTATTGTACACCAACATTAGCTAGGACATAGAGCTCTGGAATAGGTTGTGAGGAATACTCTCCAAATCATAAAAACAAACAATAGCATATGGGTGAAATCATGAAGATGGGTAACACTTTTTCTTGTTTTATGAAAAAACAAACTGTATTTTCACAAGTTCTTCAACTTCTAGCATACAAAAGTATTTTTTTTATTTAGAATTTCACTTTATAGTAAAAACAAAACTTGTGAATAATTTTGTTAGCTTTCCAATGACTATTTTTAATTTTTTTTTTATTATGATTTGATATGCCAATTTGACAATTGTTTAACAGTATGTTCCTTAAACATGAAATGAATGATAATGAGTTATTTTTTTACACAACAATGTATCTATTATTAAACTTATGTTTTTAAGAAACAAAATATACTGCAACAATCTACAGAGACTCTATTTTATTATGACTATAATTTTGAATGTAATGGATGAATATTATAATTTCTAGAATTTTTCTAAGTTGACTAAGCTGAAAAAGTTGCAGATTTTAAAGACATGTTTTCCTACACCTTATATCTATCTTAATTTTTACTTAAAAGTAAAATATAAATATACCCTTTTGAAAAGAAAATTTTAAGGATTATAAATATAATTTTTTCTTAGTTTTTTACTGTGTATTTTTAGAGATACAAATCTTTCATTTCACTGAATTATAATGTCCGCCGAAAATATTATGTAGTGATTTAAAAGAAAAAAAAAAGAAGATAAAAATAATGAAAATGAAAAAAATTTAGAGGAATTGAAAGTAGATTCAATTTTGCAAATGCTGGTGTCATTTTCAAAACCAAATTCTGAGTATTTGCATGAGTCTGCAACCTCCAAAGTTCATGTAATCTTGGGGGAATACTTTGGTTTCTGAATATAGTCTCAGTTTTTAGTTTTTGGTCGAACTAATCTTTCGGCTGAAACAATATTCTTTCTGCCAAAAAACTAAATTTTTACGAAAACTGTAAAAACTAAACGGTTTCCAAGGTTTTCGGCTGAAAAAACCTTCTTTGGCCGAAAGATTGTTGAGCGAATTCTGTCTGTCGGAAAAAATGAAAAACCACATCGTACCGTTTCATTTCATGCCAAATCGTATAAATATTATTTCGGCTGAACACATTTAACACAATTCATCGCTTGTTTGATGGTTTTCTAGAGCACCTAAACAAAGTTTTGAATCATCTTTTTGGTTTTTGTTGAATAAGGTAATTGATTTTTTTTCAAGCTTTTATTGGAATAACAATTTATATATATTTTTTTTGACAAGAACGGGTAGAGGAATTATATTAAATGTGGACTAGCCACTGGTGCATTTACAAAACGACTGTGCTTCACTGAGCAACTGCCAGAATGGAGCTTATCGGTGCTCCTAAATACACTTAACTTGATCCCAAACCTATAGGATCTAACAATAATACATCGATTATAGCCTTATTTAAGCCTTGAATTCTATACAAAATGTCAAGATGATGAAAAGGGATTAGAATGGCTTCAGACAAAACGACAGAATTAGTTTTTGGGATCCTTTCTCCATTCGCTATTGAGCTAGGACATTTTCTCTTCCAGCTGACCAATTCTTTCTTCAAACTCTTCCTTTGGATTCTTGAGCTCTTGATGTAGCTTGCTTAGCTCTTCAGTGAAGCCAAACTTTGTGGTGGTGATATCTTGCTCCAGTTTCTCCATCCATCTACCTGCTTCTGAATCCAGGTTCTCAAGAAAATCCAATTGGAACTGTAACATTTTCTTCAGGTTCTCCAGTGTTGAGTCCATAGTCTTCAGCCGATCCTCTAGACTTGGCTTGTTGCTAGAGCTGGCTGCCATTGCTCGGATCCTTCCCTTCTTCGCGCATCCAGATTCTTCAAATTCACGTATGCAGGAAAGCTCTGCATAGGAATGGTTTGGTCTTGTGGTTGCACCCTTGATTTAAACTCGCACTCCTTGGCCCTCATTATTTCATCCCGAGTTGCTAAGGTCAAGAGGCATGGGAGATGTGTTCCCCTGTCCCCTCCCTGTCTGCGATCCGCTTATGCTTGGTACCCTCCTTTGTCCCTTTCCCCCAATGGAACGACTCTGATCTGACTGGGCTTGGTCTTTTCCTTGTCGTCCTTTTCCCCTTCTCAGCCACTTGCATGATGGGTGCGGGCAGTATCTTTAAATTCACGACAGCTCCATGATGGACATTTCCCCATTGAGATTCAAGCTTCCTGGTGCCAGGAGGGCGCCTTTATTAGCTTCAACATCAACTTTCTCATTCAACTCTCTTAAAACATGAAATATATCATATGATCTGAACCACTAAAGGAGGAGGTGAATTTTGTTCAAAAGATTATTTAGTTTCGTGATTTGGGTTTGAGTTTGATGAATAATGGCTCTGGTTACCAATCTAGAGTCTCCTACTATGACCAAGTTCTGGATCCTGTGCTTCTTGGCTTGATGCAGACCTTGCCACAGTGCCATGGCTTCTGCGATGTTGTTGGTATCAGTACCTAAACCCAGGGCGTAGCTTATCGTTGTTTCTGCACTGGGATTTTCAATTATCCCTCCTCCACCTGCTAGGCCCGGGTTGCCTTTTGAGCCCCTATCGAAGGATAGAATATAGGCCTTCCTCTCTGTTTTCCAATTGACAAATTCCTGTTTACCTTTTCTTATTTCCCAATTCTCTTTACTTGGGGTGTTAGCTGTGGTTCAATTTTGACTTCGAATTTTGAACTGGTCCATCTAGAGCACTTCTAAATTTTCTAGCTTCCCGTTGTATTTTGAATGACATAAGTAATAGGCGCTCTCTCCAAATAGTGCTTGAATTTTGGCTACCACTATGGGTGCACTCCTTTTCCTGTCCCTGAATATTCTGTTGTTTCTTTCCAGCAATAAGTTCCACAAGATGAACTTTGGGAGGACTTTCCACAACGCAAAGGCTTGACTTTGTTTTTGTTTCTGGAACGGATTCAAAGAGTCCCAGTGTTGGAGAAAAATTTTGGTGTCTTGAGGGAAATTGACTTCGGTTGGAGTTCCCATTGCCAGCCTCCAGACTTCTTTGGAAAAGGCGCAACTGAGAAGGAGGTGATTTGTAGTTTCTTCAGCCTGTTGGCAAAGAGGGCACTGGTGGGGGCCATCCCAACCTTTCCTTTGGAGGCTTTCCCCTGTTAGGATGCTGTTGTGGGAAAGAGTCTTTATAAACATATCAATTTTAGGAATGGACTTAGTTTTCCAAATAGCTTTCCAGATGGATGGATTATCTGAGGCGTTGGGGACATTTATGGTGAGTCAATAGCCATTAGCTGTGGTGTAGGCTTTGGCATTTCCCCCACAGCCTCTCTCATCCTTCCCTTTTTTTTTGAGTGGGGCTTTCCCCTGCAGACAGAGCTTAAGAGTTATCCAGTCCCCCTCTAAATCCGGGGGTATGTTTCCTACTCCCCACCCTTGCCACAACTTGTGCCTATCGTTTCCCCAAATTGAGATGTCAAAGAGAGTCTTTAAATTTTGGCTTTCCATCCAGTCTTTAAGTCTCCGCAGATCTTGTCTCGAATCTAAGGGAGGATCTCCTAAGATTGAGTCTTGCTAGATTTGGATTTTCTTTCCATTCCTTGACACCCAGGTGAGGTGAGAGATGAAGTGAGGCATGGCCTTTTTGCAGAGGGTAAAAATAGGGGATCCTTTAGAGTCCCTGCAGGGATATTCTATGCAACATTCCATTGATCCCCTATAATATTTTTTCCAAAGTGTTTCTTTGATCCAAGCTGGTGCTCCAGAGACTATGTTCCATAGAAGCTTTGCCCCCAATGCCAGATTCTATATTCGGGTTTTTTTGAAATTGAGTCCGCCTTCCAGGAGAGGCTTAGAGGTTTTTTCTCAGTTTATCAGGTGCAACTTCCTTCCAGTCTGCTTTCCGCCATCCCATAGGAAGCGTCTTTGCAATGCTTCAATTTTTTGTATTGTGGAGCAAGGGGCTGGGAGCATCGAACTCTGGTAGATGGGTATGCTGGCTAGAACTGACTTAATTAGGACAACCTTCCCTGCTAGATTTATCCAATTCGCTCCCCAAGTGGAAATTTTCTTCCTTAGTTTTTTGATTAGGTGGTTCCACTGTGAGGCTCTTGGGTCAGCCTTGAAAATAGGAATTCCTAGGTAATTAAAGGCCTCCCAATTGGTATGCCATTCCATCCATAGTACTCTGGAGATTCCCACCATTTCTTTGGGCTTGATATTCCAGCCATAAATCTTTCTTTTTGCCTTACTTATTTCACTTCCTGAAACTGTGGCATAAGCATCAAGTTCCTCCTTAAATTTTTTTGCAATTATTAGGCTTGCTCCGCCTAATAGCAGGGTATCATCCACAAATTGAGCATGATTTATGTCTTTCACCCCTTGGGCTATTCTTAATCCCTGCAGACTGTTTTGAGTTTGGGAGTTTTCCAACTGATAGCTTAGGATAGAAGCTTGGATTGCATAGAGGAGGGGTGAGAGGGGGCACCCTTGCCTTAAACCTCTTGAGGCTTGAAAATTTTTTGTTACTCTTTCATTTACCATGGGGGATATCCAGGGTGAACCTATGCAGGATTTAATCCAGTTTAAAAAATTCTGATCGAAACCAAACTTCCTCATGACTAGAAATAAAAATCTGTGATTGACTCTATCAAAGGAATTGGTGAGATCAAGCTTTATAATCATACCTTTATCTTTCCTCCAGATGCTTAAATGAAGAGCCTCTTGAACCAGGAGGATGTTGTCTGCAATGTGTCTGCCTTTGATGGAGCCTCCCTGGTTTTCTGTGATGATAAGAGGGAGAATTGTTTTCATTATGTTTTCTATAACCTTGGTGAGGATTTTGTAGCTGGTGTTGCAGAGGGAAATTGGCCTAAAAAGGTTAAAGCTGAGCGCTCCTTTCTCCTTCGGGATAAGTGCCAGGAAGGCCGAGTTTGTGCTCCCTCCTAGCTTGCTGCTTGATTGCGATTTCTTTATCATTTTGGTGAGGTCAGATTTTATTATCCTCCAGCACTGTTGATAGAATCTGGCAGTAAATCCGTCCAGTCATGGGGCTTTGTTCGGATTCATTTGATCTAGTGCCTCCTTAATTTCCTGCTGCGAAACTTCCTTTATCAGGTTGAGGTTAATGTCCTCCTTTATGAGAGCTGGAACGATGGAGAGGGTGTACATTTGGGGGTCCATGTTTGCCCTTTGTGTTTCTGATTAGAGGGCTTCGAAGGTTTCGAAGGCTGCTTGTTTAATGCCCTCTGGATCTGAGATTGTAGTGTTTTGGACCTGAATTTATGTCACTGCCTTATAATGTTTCCTTGCCTCCGCCTGCTTGTGAAAATAGCCAGTGTTTTTATCTCCTTCCTTCAGTCAAAGGCTTCTAGATTTTTTCCTCCAATAACATTCTTCCTCCCTGCAGGATTTGTGCCAATGTCTTTGGAGCTGGACTTCTTGCTGTAGATCCTCTTGGGTGATTTCTTTGTTTTCCAAATCTAGCTGGTGGTTCTCAAGATGCTTTTGGGCCTCTTTGCATGAGGTGGTTGGATCTAGATGGCCTTTTTCCCAGGACTTTAGAGCGGTATTTAACCTTCGTAGCTTCTCTTCCCAAACATAAGAAGCAGAGCCTTTGATCTTGCTTGCCCATGCGCTGGAAACTAGTCGAGAGAAGTCTTTGTCTTGGATCTAGGACGGGTTGAACTTGAAAGGGATGGGTCCCTGGCCTTGATCTGTTTTAAACTCTAAGCGAACGGGCTTGTGGTATGAAGTGCTGTGAGGAAGGATTTTTGAAGAGGCGATAAGCCCAAGAGTTAAGAAGGAGCTTTGGACGAGGAATCTGTCCAGCCTGGTAGCTATATGCCCTAGTCCTATCCTCTTATTTGACCACGTAAAGTGTCCTTTGACTGGCTTTATGTCTATCAGGTCCCAAGCTAAGATTAGATCTTCCACCCATTCTCTAGCTGGATCTTTTACTATAGTTCCCCCTCTTTTTTCCTCTTGGTTAAGGGTTAGATTTAGGTCCCCTCCTAAAATGATATTTTCTAGATCATTTTTTTGTAAGAAGTCTTGGAGGGATTCCCAACAATTCTTTTTTTCTTCTATATGTTGCGGGACATAAATGTTAAAGAGGCTTACTAGGTTTTTAGAATCTTTATGGAGGAGCGTGGTGTGGTTCCAGTGCATGCGAGTGTCTGAGATGATCAATTCTATTTTTTTGGTGTTCCACAGGCTGCAGAGCCCTCCTGACGTGCCCTTGGCATTTTCAGCTATTCCTTGGTTGTTCCTCCATACATTCATTGAAACTTTAATAGAGTCCTGTTGAATCATCTTGGTCTCCTGGAGGAGTAGGATGTCCACTTTCGAGGTTTTGATAATATCTTTGAGAGCTTCCTCTTTCCTTTTGCTGCCCATACCCCTACAGTTCTAGGAGGTTAACTTCATTNGGGGGGGGGGGGGGATGGCCTCCCTGGGAGGCTTTGACGAGCTTCCTTGTTTGCCTCACGCTGATCAGTTGCTTGATAGTTGGCTGTGCACCTTTTAGAACGTCTATGTAGGTTTCCTGATCTCTTTCTACTTTTTTGGATTTCCTGCCTCTACCTGGTTTCTTTGGGGTGGCCCAGGCTTCACTTGCTTCTTCCGAGTCACTACCAGATGAGATATCCCCTTCCTCTATGCCTTGAGTCACTTCAATCCCTGGAGGGGATTTGTTTTTCTTCGCTTCCTCTGTTGGCTTTTGAGTTTCTCTGTCTTCAGGGGTTTGGGTACCTCTTCCTACTTCCCCCTGGGCATCTTGGCTTAGCTCTTCTATCTCGCCTCCATTTTCTAGGGCCAAATCATTGAAGCTGTTAACCATCTCTTTACTTCCTAGATTCTTGTCTTTTATTGGGGCTGAATTTTCGCTTCTTGTTCCTTTTGATTTTGGTTTCCCTTTCTGAGCCTGTAGCCAGCCTTCCTCCCCTTCTTTCTCTATATTTAGGTTTTTTGGGCAATTTCACTGGAAATGGCCATATTCATGGAATCCTCTGCATTTGAAGGGGAGTTGCTCGTAATCGAGCTTTTGGTAGTGATGCCAGTCTCTTACTTTTATTTTTACCGCTTCTGGCAAACGTACCTCCATATCAACTTCCACATAGATCCGTGCGTAGGAGTATTGGTCTTTTGGGTCCGCTTTATCGATGTAGTGTCCCAATCCATTTCTGATAGCTTGGAGCGATGAAGAGTTCTAGTAGTGTATTGGCAGATTCAGGAGTCTTACCCAGACAGGGACGTCTTTTGGCACTTCCGAGGCTGGATCGAAGCTAGGGGTCCAGCAATTCAAATAGATCCCTTGTGTGCCCATGAAATACGGCCCATTTCTGAAAATTAGATCTCTGTCCTCCTGAGAGATGAATTCGAAGATAAAGAAACCTCTCCCAACCACATAGCAGGTTACACTATTTGTTATCAATGGCCTCCAGTTCCTTTGAATCCAGTTATCTGTTGTTTGGGATGAGGGCCAGAGACCCATGAATTGACCTACCAGGCCGCGATCTGAGAGGGATAGAGTGACCTTCATTGGCTGGTCCAGGGGGAGGAAAATCTCTAGAATTGTGTCTAGTTTTCTCATGAAGCTTGGGGGTTCTGAGGGGGGGAGTTTCTTGCTGTAAGCTGCGACAAGTTTATGGAAGGAGGAGGTTGGGGAAAGAGGGGGCGGTGACTCCCCTCCACCATGGCTAGTCATGAAAGTGGCTAAGATCGAACCCTAGAACAAAGAAAGAACTAATCACATTCACTGGATGGGAGTATCGCTTATGAAGAATGTTACAAATATACTACAAGGAATAACAATTTATATGTTGAAAGATAAATGTTGAGCATTTTTTCAAGGCAAAGTCTTTGTTGAACATATCTTTTACAGATAACTATAAAATTCATGGGAAACAAAAGTTTGGGCAAGAGAAAATTTGATTACACTCGAGATGATACTCACCAAAACAAACAAAGGAAAGAGTGATATTGAAGAAAGAAACAATGATATTGTAAATAGAGATTTTCAACAATAAGAAGTCCAACCAGGTATGAATTCACATATTGTCTATATTAAAAGTATAGAATTCAAATTTAAAATATTGTTTAATATAATTGATTGTAATTATAATTTGATGTTTTTCAAAAAACATAAATAGATTTGTCCCATAATGTCGAAGAAGACGTTGAAAATGAAATTGAAGCAGAAGACGAATCACCTATAGGTATGTACATAAATTTAGATAATACAATATGAACACTTGTATATATAGTTTAGTGAATTTATGTTCGGGTTTTGTTTTTTAATATAAATTTTAAATTGAAATACGCAGGAGAATATATCAACATTGATGATGAAATATTAGAAAATGTCGATACTGACAAATTTGGGAAGAAAAAAGCTAAGCATTATATAAGATATTGAACTAAGAATGTGTATAATACTCTTTTCAAAGATGAATCAGTAACAGTACAAGATCAACTTTTACTTTGTCTAATAAATTCAAGAAACTTAAAAGAAGCTACATCATTATTGGGTATTCAAAAGTCGACAAATGATACAAAGGTGAAACTGAATGTCTTTGACAACATAACTAGTGTATTAAAAGATTTTGGAAAATCTCGAAAAAAAGATGTCAGTGTTGCACGTAGAGTGATACAAACAACAGTTGTTTCATCTAGCAATATAAAAGATCGTTTGACACGACACATGGAAAAATGTCATGTTTCACCACATACAAGGGATGTGTTGCAACGAATAATAACACGAAAACAATATGAAGAACATCCAAAACATATATTGTCAATGACACTAATAGAATGGTTCAATAAGTTCAAGGAAGAGCACAAAGAAGTTAAAATTTCCATCAATACATTTATGCAACAAAAATCATGGTTTGTTAGACCCATCACTGTTTGTGACACTTGTTGTTGTCGTTATCATGTGAAATTTGAGTTGTATTATGACACTTTTTGGATTTTGGTAAAAAATTATGACCAAGTTCACCTCCTCCTTTCACATTCCGTGTTTTTATATATGAAATTCTATGTGAAAGAAAAGAAGATGATTTATTTTACAAAAACAAATGTGTTGGTGGAAAGAAATGTGATCGTTGTGGAAATCTAAGTTTGTTTCATTCAAAGTATCATATTCATATGAATGATCAATCATTTTCTAATATAACAATTAATTGGAAGAGATATGAATATATCAACAACAAGGCTCCACATCCTTCAAATGTTATTTCCAAAATGATTGATTTGAAGGTAGATAAAATATGTGTGATAGATTTTTTGAAGAATTTTGAGGAAGAAATTTATAGATATAGCAAGCATTCACATAGAGCTCGATGGAAAGACCTACAATTCAAATAATCCTGTGAAGTGTTTCCACTAGGGAGAATTTTGTCCGCAGTTGATTTTGCAGAGAATTACACATTCCCTGCACAAAAATAAATACAAAGTGACTATTAACATTTTGATCAAGTCATGATATTTGTCCACGTTCTATATAGACATGCTCAACAAAGTCTTGATAAGATAGAAAAAACCAATGAAAATCGACATGTTATGAAAAAATATCGTTTTTATATAAGCGATGATCGAGCACACGACACACATTATGCACAACATTGTTTTGATAAATTTAATGATTCATTGAAAGAACGTGAAATTGGATTTGATGGACATTGGATATGGTCAGATGGGTGTGCGGGTTAGTTCAAATCTTCACGATCATTCTATTGGTTATGTCATCTTCATAAAAAATTAAGCATTACACATTGTTGAAATTTTTTTGAGACTGGTCATGGAAAATGAGAGCACGACGGTGCAGGTACATGTGTAAAACAAGATCTTAAAAGGTATCAGATGAACCCTCATGCCGATTGATTTGAATCCACTGAAAAAGTTGTTGAATGGTGCAAAATGGCGCTAAGCCATGAATATAATACGTCAAGGGATGTGTGCAGGTGTGTTTATATGTAAATGTTACACATGTACACATGATATTTTTATTTGAACGTGTTCAAATTTATATTCAATCTTCAATCATTTTTTTGAGAGATTTCAAGTTAAAAAATTCTTGTCTCGTGCAGGTTTTTTTGGTATGTTGGAATCCAAGATGTAAATAGATCAATCCCATATGATGCCAGTACAATATCTGGGACACGAAAAATACATTCAGTTAAAAAAAAACATTTTCAAAATGGGTTTGCATTTGATAGAAGAAATGAGTCTTGTTTTTGTTCAGTTTGCATAGAGGACACATAATCCATAGATATTTGAAACAAAAAAAATGCAGAATATGTTAAATCTTGGAGACATACCAAACTTAATGTAAAAGGAAAAATGCCACTTGCAAGCTCAGAGGAGATGGAATCAAATGAAACTATAATGTCAGTTGATGGCGATAGAGTTTATGATCTTGTTAGAGAAGGTAATTTTTATGTTTAATTTTTTTCAAATAACTTGTAGATGTACTTGTGTGATAATCTAACACGAACTATTTGTTGTTCAATATATCCAATTATTTGCAGGAGATGTATTTTCCATGGTTGCACCTATAGACAACACTGGAAACGTGAAATATTATTTCATGAGATGTACAGAACAAAAGATGAGGCTATTAGAAGATTTTGATGATAACAATTTTATATATGAAAGATGATCCATTGTATTGAAAGGATATTTTTTTCAAGAAACCCATCAAACCAATACTTATGTTCACTTTCAAGACTACTCGTTAGATGTCACAAGTTGTTAATATAGTCATTTGGTATGTGCAGCGCGCATAAAGTTAATAGAAGTTCAATAAATAAATAAATAAAGTTAGAAAATGGAAAATGTCCAAAGTCGATCATGAACGAATAATTCAAGATGAAATACCATTACTATGTTTTTAAACAAGTGGCACATGTACATTCCAAAACTTTTTATTTTGCATTGAAAGTACATGTCCTTATGAATATCTAGGATTCTAGAATCATTTCCAGAATAGTTTAATTTCATGGTGCATTAAATTAAGAAAAATTTTATTTCCCATGAATTATAAAGTTTATCGAACCTTATTTACAATTTAAGGGAACAACCTATAGATTGTATCTAGGGAACCTAAATTGATGACTTGTTTTGAGTATTTTCAACCATATTTCCAAATAGGATATATATAAAAAGGGTATGTATAAAAAACTCCATATCATTCTTAAAAAACACAGATAAAATATGGTTCAACAATATTTTATATGTGTTTTTCAACCATTACACCAATCAAAATTGAGTTGTATATCTTTTGTATTGTGGAAATTTTATTTTAAACTAAAAAATTGTTAAACATCATTTCCATTGAACACCTATGTTTTTCAATAGTATTTTTTTTTCCATTTTATCTTAATAATATTGCATTAATTTTTTAAAAAGTTAAACGTATTTTATATTTTCTATTGTAATAATATCTTTCTTCAAATTTTAACTCATTCCGATTTTTATTTTATTTTACGAGCATTATATAAATTAAAGTTGAATTGAAATGTTCTCTTTTATTTTGAATATTTTTTTTTAATTATTGTTCTCAAAATTAAAGAAGAGTTAAAAACATCTCTTTCATTTTGAGATTTTATTTTATTAAGGGTATATGAACTTTGAGGTGAGTATCTCTTCTAGCTTTGAGCATTCTTTTAATGACTATGATAAAATTAGAGAAGAGTTAATCAACTCATCCATTTTAAGGTTTTATTTTATTGTCACATCAATTTGAGCATTTTATTTTATCATTATCACACAAATAAAAAAAGAGTTGAACATCTCTTCTATCTCAAGATTTTATTGTATAAACATTACCTATAATTAATTTGGATATCTCTTCCATCTTGAGAATTTTAGTTTTATTACTATTGCACCAATCAAAGAAAAGTTGAACATCTCTTCTATCCTAGATTTAAGAGCATTGACTTCTTTAAGTGGTGATTTTTTTTTTCATTTTATTAATTAATATTCTAACAACAAAAAACAATATAAACATCTCTTGCACTTGTTGTAATAACACTTTATTAATAATATCATATATATACCAATATCTCCATTCTAATTAAGTTGATTTTCATTTAAAATTTGAAATTATTTAGAATCTCCATTTTAATAATTAAGTTGTTTTTCATTTAAAACTTTTTAGAAGTGTTAATCATTAGAATTAAATTGCATAAATTGTAATTAATAGATCTTCTCTAACAAAGTTAAGGAAATTAATACAACCTTGTCTTAAGTCAAGTGAATGACCCTTACAAAAATGTGGGTTTATGTGAATAGTACTAAACCATAGCATGCAAATCGTTTTACTAATGTAATTCCCTTTCATACATGATATCTGAGTTGTATAAGGGATATGTGATGTTCATTGGCATGTCTAAAACACAATGCTTGAATGCATACCTCCTCATTTGAATCCTACATTGGTTACCTTCTTCCAAAAGAAAACACAAGTTTTCTGAAAGAAAATTGGTAGATCATGAATATTTATTCCTTTTAGTGCAGTTCATACCAGCATAGGATTTGCACGGTTTAAAGTGTTTTTTACTAACATATATTCTCAAATAGGTTTTGCATGGTTTAACGTGTTGTCTACTATCATATATTTTCAAATAAGTTTTGCATGGTTTAAAGTGTTCTCTACTATCATATATTCTTAAATAGATATGGAGTGATACAATCTTGTATGTTTGTCAGTTCACTTTTTTCATGTCCATCTATTGGGTTTGCATACTCTTAAATATATAAACAACAACACATTCTTGTATTATTGGCTTCGCATATTCTTAAATAGATAAATAACACATTTTTGGATTATTTCACACTCTAATTTTTTCTTTTCATTTATTTAGTATATCTCATATGCCTATCTTTCCTTTAGTTTTTTTAATTAATTAAGTGCATCTATGTAACCAACAAGGTCATTTGTAACTAGAAAACAAATAATCTTTTAATATATTTAATTATTATGCTAAAATTATTCTGCCAAAATTATTTGATGATATTTCAATAAAATCATAATTTTAACAGTCCAAAATGAACATAAAATGAAACATTTAAATTAATACATAGAATAAAAGTATTTAAGAGTTTTATGCTTAATTTAATGCATTGTAAAAAGAAGAATATACAAAACATTAGTTCATTACTAACAACTTTGCTACTTTTTTTCTATCAACTTTAATAAATCAAATATGAGACAATAAATTGATATTTTGAATTCCAAAATTATGAAATATATATATATATATATATATATATATATATATATATATATATATATATATATATATTCAAAGTCTGAATAGTTACACTATAAAATACATAGGTTCTACATTCATTTTAAGATGATACCAAAAATTAAGACATTTAACTCCAAAATTTTGGACTCTAAGCCATTGCTTTAAGATATATCATTTCATACCTGCAATTCAAATCTGCAAAAAAAACAAAATTCAAAAATTCAAAAATTACAAACAGAATTCAAAAATTAAAAAAATTACAATTCAAACATGTGAAATAAAACATAATTCAAAAATTGTGATTGAAAAAAATTTGACATACATACCAAAAGAGTTAAGTCTCATCCTCCAACATACTATTTTCCACAAAATATATTGTAAACATATTTTCCACCAAATATACTTTAGACACCTGTAATAATAAAAAACAATAATAATAAAAACAAATAACACATATTAACATATATGTTGTAACTAAATATTAAATAAACAATAAAAAATAATAACATACCCAACCATAGTTAAACAGATTTAAAATAGTTACTCTCCACATTAAGCATACATGATTTAAACAATTTGTAAATCTTATCTAAAATCTTAAAAAAAAATTAAGATAAAAATTGTATTGTTTGTAAAAAACAATTGTGAGTTATAGTTAGATAATATTTTGAAAATAAATATAAAACTATGTATGAAGAAAGTTCAGAAATATCCATGTTAATTCATTCTTCCAATGAAATACTTATCTCTTTGTGGATAAAGTCCCAAACCCTTCAGGTGAAATTCTCCTTGTGGATAAAGTCTCAAATCCTTCATGTGAAATTCTCATCCCACATGATGTTATTTGATCATATTTACACAACAATAAAATACTAATCTTCTCAGTAGTAAAATACTTCTCTCCTCTTCTGCAGTGGTCATATAATCAAATTCCATGATGCCCTTTCAAATTAAAGGAGTCATAAATCTCCATATTAAACCATTCTTAAAAAAACTACTTATATCTAAAAATGTTCACAAATCTTCATTTTAAAAACCATTCTTCCGAAAAATACTTATCTCATCTTTCTACGGTGGAATAGATGTTCTCATATAATCTTGTATTTACATGAAGAAAACAGAAATCTGCACATATATATTAAGTCGTTCTTCAAAAAACATTTAAATGGGATGTGAATTATTACATATAATCAAATGCTCTTTGAAATTATGTGTGATCTAGCTCACATATACAATATGTGTGAGGTTATTTGTAAATTTACTTGAATGTTGATTTTTGTGATTAGAAACCAATTTAGTTAAGAGTTTGACAATACCTTGGAAAGAAGGAATTCACTTCGTTGTATGTAGAAGACACAAATGTCCATACTATGCCATTCTTGGACAAGAAAACAATGAATGCAATCGAAGAAAATTTAGAAACTTTCTCTTTTCTAATGTGGGATAAAGTATGTTCTCAAATAATCAAATGTTCAAGTTCAAAATTAGGTCTTCATCATGATATAACCTTAAATAAGTTTGAATGTACACCGGTTAACACAACGATAAGCTTATCTAGGGGTTCTATATATTTCAAAATAATTGATCAAAATGTTGAATAGGAAAGGCTAAACTAAAAATTTGAGAAAAAAAAAAATGATAAAAGTAAAAAACATACATTTATGAATCATCTTAAATGGACACATCCTTCCCAAATTTGGATGCTTCCTCCACTTTCTCATCAATCCCAATTTCTCTCCTAAGTACAATCTCAGGTACTCTCTTCTCCACATTAGCCTATATAACACATTTCAAATTTGAAAATTTGAAAAATTAAATTTAAATAAATATAAAACATTAAATTTAAATGATTTTAAGATATTAAATGATACCTGTGAACTCCCACCCTCTTCAAACTCTCCCAATGAGAAATGAGACAAGCCTTTCCAAGTAGTAGGAGATGGAATGGGGATCTGTGAACAACACAACTAAGAACTAAATATAGGATTCAATGTGTTCACATTTATACAAAATTATAAATGTTGTTTCAATCTCTTATTCAAAATATTGAAGATTGAACAACTAAAATGCTCATCTGTGGATATTAGAAAACACATACCTGATTTAACCCATCCAAATTTAAACTTGTGGAATCAACTCCCCTATTTACTAAAGATTCATTTAACATATCTCCAAACTGCAATCAATGACAATAACAATTCAGTTATTTTTATAGATACAATGATATCTAAATCTAGAATTAGAAGTAAACTATCATAAAATGCATAAAAAAATTACTAACTAGAACACATACCAATCTGTTGTTCGGGTCATCATTCTGAATGACCTTCTTCCAATCATCATGGAAAAATTTTGCATACTTCAAAACATCTTCTGTTTACATGGTATCTAACTCCACATCTGCTTTATAAATAAATATGGCCTGGGAATTGGCTTTCGTTTGCTGATAGTTCATGCCAACATCAACACCATAAAAAATCGCTTCCAAATTTTCCTCAATTGCATTCCTAACCTCTTTTCCAACCTCTGATGTAGCTTGCAACTCTTAATGTGAAGCAAATGCCCCTGTTGAGCGAGGTACTAAAGGTTTTGGAGGCCTCGACAATGTTGGATTTCGATATTCCCCTTTGCGATCATATGTTCGTCCTTTACCAGTCTCATAATATTTGGATGGTAGACTAGTATAATCAGGGTGCATGTGCAAGAAAAACTCTGTATAAAAGTGTCTTGCAAAATAGTGTGGAACTTCATTGTTCTACGAAAATTTTCCATATGCCACCCAAAATCTATTATATAGATGTTCTGCAATGTCAGGGTGCTTAAAATATTGCACCTTCAACATCTTCCACTTTGGCTCATCTTTGAAATTGAACATAGAAATGACATCTTCTTTTGAAACTCTATTTTTTACTGTCTTCCATTTATCATGGCCCATCACCTCTGACTTTCGCTGCCTCATTAGATCGACAAAACTGTCAGTGGTTGGCCCCATCTTCTGATATGTGTCTGTAAAGTTTTGCAATGAATGAAAAACAATTTGCAAGCATTGTTTACTCTCATGAGGGAGTTCCAAGACCACCAAATTATTTTTCAACCTTCTTTTAACACCTGAGCATCGGTAAAGCGCCATTGCTTCAGTAATCCATTCCTAGGGAAGTTCATCACCAACATCTGAAGGATATGTGGACATAGGCATGTAATATTTTGTTTCTTAATAACACGAGCTCCTAAATCCACTTTCACCCTCTGCACCGACATTAAAATCTTCGTGACAATCACTATCTCTTTAATTGTCGTCCCTTTCTCTGAGCTCATTGTTTACACACACATTTGAAAGTAATTACAACATTTAACTTCACATAAATTTAAATACACAAAAATACAACAAAAATAAACAAAATCAAAGAAAATTACGAGAAATATTCTCTTGTTCTAAGGTATTCCCTACATTTTCAAGTGTAAGAGTATCAATGCACAACCTATCTAAGAAGGTTGCATCCATAACACTTGCTCAAACACATTCTGCAGTTGATCTATTCACAGACTCATTTAAAAATATCCTCTGACGATATTATTGTTGGTCACTCGGAGTCTCATTCGAAGGAGTTTCTGTAACAGACCTCTCATTCGTCACAACGTCAACCTCTCATAACAAGTGCAAAGTTTTTTTTTTTTTTTTTGTGTGTGTGCGTGTGTACAAGGGTAATAAAGACATTATACTCTGTGTCGCAACACGATGACAAACATGACGCATGCAATTGCAACAACAACATGACGACCTAAGACTCACATCAAGCACCTTAAAGCAATGAACAAAAATCATCCGGCAAATACAAGACAAACTACCTGCCCATCCTACCTTGCAATGGTTAGGACCTCTAGGACACATAAGCAATGCTCAATTCTAGGTTCCCATCGATTTTGACCATTTAAGGTCTTAGGGCTGGCGACTGTTCTGAGGAACAAGGAGGTGTCTACATCCTGCCAGACTCAATAGACCAAGCCTACTAAGCTAAGGACAACATCCTAGAACCCGATATTAGATACACAAGTAGCTAGAACCCTTATAGTGAGCAGTCGAGCACATCAAGGTTTACATAACTAGGTATAACCATAACTTATAATAGACTTCAACACCCTCAATGGAAAGCGCATGCTGAAACGACTTCGTCAACATCCCAGAACAATATCGCTTAAGAAAGAAGTCGAAAGGCGAAGGAGTGAACCTATTATTAAAACAATTTCTTTTTCTCCAACTCTATTAAAAACAATACCTCCTAATTATATTAAAACAATACCCACTAAAATTTATATTAAGACAATTATCCATATTGTATTAAAACACTACTCAAATTATATTGAAACAATATCCAATTGTATTAGAACGATATCCAAATTATATTAAAACAACACCCAAGGTATTAAAATCATATCCAAGTTACATTAAAACAATACCCAATTTACATTAAAACAATATTCAATTTATATTAGAACAATACCCACTAAGACAATACCCAATTTATATTAAGACAATTTCCTTTTTATCTAAATTATATATAGATTTGTTAGATTACTAGACCCGCAAATAATTACAAACAATTTATTGATCTGTAAGGAATTATACATTTAAAATCTGACTGTCTAGGATCCTTACAAAATTAAAAAATTGATTGAAAGGAGAACTGAATTGCCATTAATTTCAAAACGAACTAAGGAAGCAAGGATCAAAATTCAAACTGAAAATCTATATATATATATTTTTGCTACAGAATTACCCAAATGAAGACATTCTTCCATTGACAAGGTAAAAACATTAAAAAGTTCTTTTTTTAATTGACAGTTGCTATTTAACCCTGAAGTGCAATCGATCTCATTCTGACATCTAATTCCAATTTCATCCAATGCATTTTTACTGGCCATTCATCTTAATAAAGCATAACTCAATAATATGGAATGTTGTTCTTTTTAAAAATTAAAATGGTTGCTGTCAGAGGTTAAGCACGCTCAGCCAATCAATGCACATAGATATCCACATTTACTAATTCTGAACACATTATTTGTCAATGCTAAGACGGAAAGGGAGGAATGTTGTACAACATTAAAGAGCCATTAAGATGCAGACATCGATTAATGGACAACACTGTGCCCAACACTCCAGAGGAAACCACCTGGCCACCATTATTTAAAGGAGGGATCGTTGGGCAAGCACCAAACAGGATTTACATAGCCGAAATACTAATAAGGAAAGGGAATTCACTGTGCAAGTCGCACCAGAAGGAGACTATAATGCCAATCGAGGAGTGTGACTCGCTGTAACTACCAATCGATCTAAGGCTATTCAATATGGATCAATTTAATTAATCGTTGTTGGTCTGTTGGAATCCGAGGAGGAAATTGCCAAAAATACAACACTAACCACAATCGAACAAGGTCAAGGTTATTCAATATGATCACAGTTTATTAAATCGTTGATGGTCAGTTGGGATCCGAGGTGGAATATGCAAAAATACAATGCTAACCACAATCGAACAGAGTCAAGGTTATTCAATTTGATCACAGTTTATTAAATCATTGTTGGATGCCAGAATATGTATAATCGCTGACATACCAGAGAAATAAATCGCCATTGCAATATAAAATGTAAAATTTCCATTGAAATATGAAATTTAGAATCACCATTGAAATATAATATCTAGATTCGCCAGTTGAAATATAAAATATAAATTTTTCATTCAAAATACAAAATCGCTGACAGACCCAAAATATAAAATTGCCATTGCAATATCTATCAAATCAAGGTATGAGTTTGCTTATCTTAAATGCAATAGCTACCATGGTTCGCTATATAAATTGTTTTCATAAAGGAAAACCACTGCTATTACACTTTATCACTTACCACAGGATATCTACACACAGTAATAATTGAACTACGAATTACACCGCATCCATGCATATACAACTATGAATTATAATTATAACAACGATTGTCAACGGATTGTAAAACTACACATCAATAACTTAAATGTGGACACACAACCTCCAGGAATATACAGCCATGAAGAGTAACACAGAAGCATAAGAATCCAAACCAAGGAATAGTAAAACCCCAACCAGAACACTGACCACAAAATTTTAGGCAATCAAACGAATGGGAAAAAGCTCAAGACATAATTCATCCATTATTACTGTGCAGAGAAAAATTGCAGAGAAAAAGGGCCATCAAATAGACACGAGGTTAAGTTGTGAGGGAGGCGATGCAACACAGTGCGGGTCCATCCAACAATAAATAAAATGAAGAGATAAACTTAGCCGGTGATCATAAATTGCACAACAAAGAACTACGCCATCAATCAAATTTCAAGGTTATTAAATGCATCAAGGAGCAAGGCAAACCATTCAGCCAAGGACACAACAAAGGTAGACAACTAAGAGCTAAGTTCGTCCTTCGCTTCACCATCCTCACACAGAAAAGCAGAGCATTTAGATCCATAGGTCTTTTAACGCTAAGGTGACAATCGTAGATCAAGCTCCTGGCCGACTTCTCAGGTGAGGAATGGCATGCTAAGGACGAAGAGAAAAAAACACATGGGTCACAGTCAACCACAGGGATGCCGAGTCAAGCGGGGTGAAGGTTACTAGAAATCAATCAACCAAACAATTAGCTAGGTTAAGAAGAGGGGTCCACTATCAATCTAACATTCAATCCATTTAAAATACAATATGCATTCTACTCTACAAAATAGAAGAGTGTACCATTGCCTAATCTCCCGCTTCGAATGACATTCTGCGCTCTGTGCGACTCCCGCTTGCCGACCGTCGAGACTTCACCGGTACCTCCCAGCCAATGCTAGGGGTACTCTTCTTCTACCTTAGCCCCCCAAGCTGCAAATGGGCCACGCACACTAACCAAAAATCACGTCTAGCTCCCAGCTCGCCTTGCAAGGCCAAGCTACCACTCCTCTCTGAGATGGGTATCCCAACTCCCCACAAGTAAATCAGTCAAGTTGATATTTCTACAGCGTAATGTTACACAAATAGAAGATGATCCTTTCTACTTCTCCTTTCTTTATTATATATAATTTCCCACCTCCTCTCTTTCCTAAAATCTCATTTAATTAAATTTTTTAAAATAAATTCCTAAAAATTATTCTCTGTACAAGTGTCCCTCATCCCCTACATTCCTCCATTAATTAATTTCTTTAATTAAGTAAATATCTTTATTTCCCTCACCCACCTAGAGTTACTCCTAGAATCACTCCTAGGTGTCCCTAGATTCCTTTACAGGTTTTAAAGGCTTTCCCTATTATGAAATTGCTAATTCAGTTTAAAATTAGAAAGCTCTTAAATGTGGATTCCTTACTAAGTTGACTTCCCACTTTTTCCCCTTTTATGTTACCTCTTTTCCCTAGTTTCCCATTTTTTTTTTCCTCTTTCCCCTTTTAATTAAAGGCCAAATGGCAATTGTGGAATTTAACCCCCTTTTCCCCTTTTTATCCTTAAATTAATATTTTAAAATTATCCAAAAAATAAAACCATTCATTCCCCCTTTTTCTTTTAAATTTTAATCCACATATATATATATATATATATATTTATATTTTTGTGAATAATTTAAATTTCTTATTCCCCCCTTTTATTACAAGCTTTTAAGTAAGGTTATAGTTATTAATTATGTGTTTTTTTTTTTTTTTTTTAATTATTATCTTATTTTAATTTATCTTTTAATTTTTATTTTTATTTATTTAATTATTTTTTAAGGTAGACAAAATTTACCCCTAGCAAAATTTTAGACTTAGAACTTAGATTTGTACTGGGCGGCATTTAATTAGGGAAAATGTTTTTAAAATTTCTTAACCCATTATTGTCTTAGGGCCATTTAGGTTCATCCTCTATCATCATCAATGTGACGTGCCCTTCAGGATGCACTAGGTGCTCCAAGGGTGCCACTCGCCTCATCTGTTCCCTCGCGCGACGTGCCCTTCAGGATGCACTGCGTGTTCCAAGGGCGCCACTCGCCTCTTGACTGATTGGTAGACATCAATAACCCCTGGAGTCAACACTCTGCCAGGTGAACTTGTGGGAGACTAAGGGATTCTAAGGAATAAGGCCTCCACCTTATTGTGTGCCCCTTAGAATCATCGTGAGTGACTGTTGCAGTCTGCCCTCACAACATCGTGGGTCCTCTTAAACTAGGTAATCGTTAACCTATAGTTCGAGCCACGGTGGGAGTGCTAGTAGGTTGTGGCAGGGTTGTTGTCCACACCTCTCCCTCAACCTCTCTGGTAGTTGTGTGTGGCCCCTTTACTCCATATGTGAGTCTGGTCGGTAAGCTATCGTCAGCCTGCATCATCAACAAATCATGTCAGAACATATCCATAACATATCATCTAGTCAAATGCACTAATATCACAATAAAACAATCAAACCCCAATGGCACACTCCTTGACTCGATCCAGAGTCCAAGGGCTTCCATCGATGCCTCCACATCCTCAAGGTCCAAAACCCTGCACACTCAGTAAAACTGAGTCAATAGCACATGTCTATGTCAAAGTGGTAAAGCAACATCTCATCATCCCATAACGCCTCATAATCAAAACCAAAAGTTTTAATAGCATAATAATCTGGATCACTTGCGAGCAAGTGTCCTCAAAGAATAAGTTTTCTCAGTGCGCCAGAGCGGGATGTTACATACACCCCCTCTTGGTCCAAGCTTCGTCCCGAAGTTTCACAGTATATAAGCTGAAATAAAGTGTATCATAGTATCATATATCTATCTATCAAACAAAAATGGAAACTACTGGCGCATATCATATGTTCCTAGGTTGCCGAGTGTGGACTATAATTGCCCCACTGGACCTTGACCTGATCAATCGTTTCGACGTCATAGCCGTCGAATGTGATGATCCAAGATGCGGACTGGCTCAGCCGTGAGTTTTCCCTCATCTGATACCTGCAAGGAAATCATTTCAATAACATGTGTAGGATCACTAATATAATGTCTCAAAATAGATACATGAAAAACATCGTGCATATGCCTCAAGGAATCAGGTGAGGCTAGTCGATAGGCCACGGGCCCCTTTCTCTCCACAATCTTGAAGGGTCCCATGAACCTAGAGAGAGTTTAGCTACCTTCCCAAACTTGATTGAACTCTTATGCAGTTTAACCCACAAGAAGACTCGATTTCCGACCTCGTAACTACGGTCGACATGGTGCATATTGGGATAACTCTTCTGTCGATCATGCGCTTCTTTAATCCTTTGTCTTATTGTTTTCATTTGCTCTTCCATTTCTTGGATCGCTTCTGGTCCTACCAGGACCCTATCCTCAAGCTGATCCCAACTCAAAGGGGTCCGACACAGTCGCCCGTAAAGGAACTCAAAAGGCACCATTTTAATGGTGCTCTAGTAACTGTTGTTGTAAGCGAACTCTACTAGTGGCAAGAATTCCTCCCAACGCTTTTGTTGGTCCATTACATACATGCGCAACATGTCCTCCAAGGTTTGTTTCATTTTTTCAGTCTATCCGTTAGTCTCCGGGTGATACACAGTACTAAAGTTAAGTTGAGTTCCCAAGGCCTCTTGGAAACTTGTCCAAAATTGTCCAGTAAACACCGATGCTTGGTCAGATATAATCCTCTTAGGCACGCCATGTAGCCTCACAATCTCACTGATGAAAAATCTAGCTATGTTAGGTGCCTAATACTTCATATGCACAGGAATAAAGTGAGCACTCTTCGTTAGAGTGTCTACTAATACGAAAATCGAGTCATGCCTCCTTGTCATCAGTGGAAATTCAACAATAAAATCCATCAAAATAACCTCCCATTTTGATTTTGGAATGGCATGTGGTTGTAGTAATCCTGCTGGGTGTCTATGTTCAACCTTTACCTGCTGACATTCTAGACATCTGGCCACATAGTTGACTATGTCGGACTTCATTCCCTTCTAGAAGAATAAGGGTTTAAGGTCTGCCCTCATCTTCATGACTCCTGGATGAGCCATATAAACTGCTCTATGAGCCTCGCTCATGATCAACATCCTCAACTCGTCATTTGGCGATACATAAATCCGACCTTTAAACCTCAATAAACCATTGACATCAAATGAAAATCCCTCAAATCATGGTACCATCATTGTGTTTTGTCCGATAAAACCCTCGACCTCTTTGTACCAGTCATCGTCAAGCTGTAAAGTTATAATCTTTTCACGTAGATTCTTCTGAAGAGGCAACACTGAAAAGATGCGTGGTCTCCAACTCAATGCATCCGCCACTTGGTTCACTGTTCCTTTATGTAAGTAATCTTGAAGTCGTACTCGCTAAGCAATTCCAACCAATGTCATTGTCGTGAGTTCAGGTCACTTTGCATAAATATGTGTTGTAGTCCACAATGGTCAGTCTTTAGTTCAAATTTTTGTCCGACAAGGTAGTGTCTCCAAACCTTCAAGGCATATACGATGGCTAATAACTCCAAATCATGCGTCACGTAGTTCTCCTCATGCCTTCTTAGTTTCCTCGAAATGTAAGCAATCACTCGTCCATCTTACATCAAGACTCCACCTAAGCCTTCCTTGGAGGCGTCAGTGCATACCAAGAAGTCTGCGTCCATGTCAGGGACTTTTAGTATCGGTGCGGTTGTCAAAAATTCCTTGAGCCTCTGAAACACTTCCGCGCATTTCTTGGTCCAAACAAACTTCTTGTTCTTCTTCTGCAATTCCATAATCGGATTTGTTATCTTCGAAAATCCTTTGACGAACCATCGATAGTATCCTACTAAACCCATGAAGCTACGCACTTCTGGGACATTCGTAGGCATAGGCCATTCCATAATAGCCTCGACCTTTGCTGGATCCACGGCGATGCCTTCGCCAGAGATGACATGCCCTAAGTATTGAATCTTCGATTGATAAAATGAGCATTTGGACAACTTTCCATACAATTTGTGCTCTCGCAAACACTGCAGTACCAAGCGCAACTGCTCTTCATGCTCCTCCGTCATACGAGAGTAAATCAAAATATTGTCAATGAACACTTGGACGAACTTGTCCAAGTACACGTGAAACACCACGTTCATCAAACTCATAAATACCCCTGGGGCATTTATCAGTCCAAACGGTAAAACAATAAAATTGTAATGTCCAAACCTCATCTTAAAGGTGGTTTTAGGGACATCATCCTCCTTGATCCGCAAATGGTGATACCCTGATTGTAAATCAATCTTGGAGAACACCGTCGCACCCTTCATTTGATCGAACAGATCATCAATTCTCGGCAAGGGATACTGATTCTTGATCGTGGCTTTGTTCAGTTAACGATAGTCAATGAAAAGCCTCCATGATCCGTCCTTCTTTCATATGAAAATAACAGGTGCACCCCACGGTGACACACTAGGACGTACCAGTCCCAAGTCTAGCAACTCCTTCAGTTGCATTTTCAACTCTTGTAACTCCAGGGTCGACATCTGATAAGGCGTTCTTGCTATCGGTTCAGTCCCTGGTTTTAAGTCTATGGTAAACTCCAATTCCCTCTCTGGCGGCATCCCAGGTAACTCCTCTAGGAATACGTCCGCAAACTCTCTCACCACTAGAAGGTGTTCTAGACCTTCCTCCACTCCCTTCTTGTTTAACTCAAGGATCGTGTAAAGCTTGCAACCCTTGTGCATACTCTTCCATAGCTATGAGGAAGAGATGAAACTCAGAGAAACTCCCTGGTTCTGTCCTACAATCACACGTCTTTGTCCTTCGTCATCGACCAATCTCAACCATTTTGTCTTATAGGTTAGTATCGCCTCATGCAATTCCAACCAGTCCATACCAATCATGACGTCATAAGATCCTAAGATTGTGACATACAGGTTGGCCTTTGTAACAAACTCTCACAGTTTAAGGACACAGCCCGTAACCTTTCCTCTGACCTTCTGTTTGGCTCCCGAAGCCATATCCACGAAGATAAAATCGTCCTATTTGAATGCCTTTACCTTAATCCTTTTTAGCGCTGCACTAGAATTGAAGCTCTCTGTGGCACCAGGATCTATCAAAATACTAAGGGTCTAGTCAGCGACGGTACCTGTCATCTCGAGCACAATCGACTGATGCTTTGCCTGGCGGTTATTCACCACTGCATGAATCTGGTGGGCCTTTCCCATATCTCCCATGGTAGTGGATCCGGCTAATTTGGATGCTATGGTTCTCTCCACTGGGCAGTCATGCTGGTAGTGTGGCTCCCCACACGTCCAACACCCCTTCTTTTGCCTAGTAGTCATGGTACCCGAAGTAGAAAATGATGGCCCACCGGCCATGAACTCTGGTCTGTTCTGCTAAACAGGCCTAAATTGCTGCTGCTATGGGTGGTGGTGCTCCTGATGCTATGGTCCCTGATAAGGTGTCTGCTACCGAGGCGTCGGTCGCCAAGGTGTAGTGAGTGCAGATCCCCTCTGGAAGCCACGATATCTTGACGTATGTCTCGCTAGAATCTGGTGCTGCTGTGTTCCAGATGAAACCTGCCCTGCTGGTCTCACTGGTGTCCTGGTCTGACCCCCACTAATAAGCTCCTCCTCTGCTATGAGGGCCTTCTGGAAGACATCATGCAAGGTTTGAGGCATCAAAATCCTAACCTTTTCACGTAGGCTGCCGTTAAGGTCGAACACGAACCTGTTGACCTTAAGTTTCTCAGTGTTAAGGTGCAGAGCATACCGGAGTAGCTCCATAAAATGGGCCTCATGCTCGGGCACCGTACGACCTCCCTATCATAAGGCATTGAACTCATTAAGCTGATGCTCAATGAATTCCTCCTAAAGGTACCTCTCTCCGAACCGTTACTCGAACAATTCCCATGACATGTCTTCGACGACCATGTTTAGCTATGGTAGGAGCGTCTTCCACCATAGAAGAGTGCTCCCCTTCAGTTGGCAGACCACCATGTAGACCTTCATGTTGGAGGTATAATCGTGAAGTGTGAAGCACATTGCCATGTTCTCCAACCATGCCTCGGTGGCTGCACCATCTGGGGCACCAAAGAACTCGGGAAATTTTACCTTCTAGAGTTCATGGTGAATGCTACTAGTAGTGATCGGAGCGCGCAGTGTAACCTCAATGGGTGTCGGTCTCATCTATGTCCAAACGACTGATCAGTGCCTCGGACATGCACTGAAAGGATCTCATCATTCTGACTACATCGCCAACCGCTATCTGCTCCTGTCTAAGAACCTACTTGTCTCCTTGGGGGTTAGACCCCTCAGGTGTGGATGCTACTAGAGACGTCGCACCTCCTCCCCTAGCACCCCGTCGTCTACCTCTGCGACATCCTCTAACCATGATTACCTGCATGCACATAAGTGAACTCGATCAACAACAATATAATTAATCATTCACATCAACGAAAGCCTTAGTGATCCCAAGTCGCGGGTTGAACCTGCTCTGATACCATATGTAATAGACCCCTCATTCGTCACGGCGTCAACCTCTCATAACAAGTGCAAAGTTTTTTTTTTTGTGTGTGCATGTGTATAAGGGTAATAAAGACATTATACTCCACGTCGCAACACGACGACGAATATGATGCATGCAACTGCAACAACAACATCATGACCTAAGACTCACATCAAGCACCTTAAAGAAATAAATGAAAATCATCCGACAAATACAAGACAAACTGCCCGCCCATCCTACCCTACAATGGTTAGGACCTCCAGGACACATAAGCAACACTCAATCCCAGGTTCCCATCGATTTTGACCCTTCAAGGTCTTAGGGCTAGCGACTATTCTGAGGAACAAGGAAGCATCTACATCCCTCTAAACTCAACAGACCAAGCCTACTAAGCTAAGGACAACATCCTAGAACCCAATATTAGATACACAAATAGCTAGAACCCTTATAGTGAGAAATTGAGCATATCAAGCTTTACATAACCAGGTATAACCATAGCTTATAATAGACTTCAACACCCTCAACAGGCAGTGCAAGATGAAATGACTTCGTCAACATCCCAGAACAATATCGCTTAATCAAGAAGTCGAAAGGCGAAGGAGTGAACCTATTATTAAAACAATTTCTTTTTCTCCATCTCTATTAAAAACAATACCTCCTAATTATATTAAAACAATGCCCGCTAAAATTTATATTAAGACAATTATCCATATTGTATTAAAACACTACTCAAATTATATTGAAACAATATCCAATTGTATTAGAATGATATCCAAATTATATTAAAACAACACCCAAGGTATTAAAATCATATCCAAGTTACATTAAAACAATACCCAGTTTACATTCAAACAATATTCAATTTATATTAGAACAATACCCACTAAACAATTTTTAAAACAATACCCAATTTATATTAAGACAATTTCCTTTTTATCCAAATTATAGACAGATTTGTTAGATTACTAGACCCACAAATAATTATGAACAATTTATTGATCTGTAAGGAATTATACATTTAAAATCTCAATGTCTGGGATCCTTACAAAATTGTAAAATTGATTGAAAGGAGAACTGAATTGCCATTAATTTCAGAACAAACTGAGGAAGCAAGGATAAAAAATTCAAACGAAAAATCTATATATATATTTTTTCTACAGAATTACCCCAATGACGACATTCTTCCATTGACAAGCTAAAAACATTAAAAAGTTATTTTTTTAATTGACAGTTGTTATTTAACCCTGAAGCGCAATCGATCTCATTCTGACATCTAATTCCAATTTCATCCAACGCATTTTTACTGGCCATTCATCTTAATAATGCATAACTCAATAATATGGAATGTTGTTGTTTTTAAAAATTAAAACAGTTGCTATCAGAGGTTAAGCACGCTCAACCAATCAATGCACACAGATATCCACGTTTACTAATTCCGACCACATTATTTGTCAATGCTAAGACGAAAAGGGAGGAACGTTGTACAGCATTAAAGAGCCATTAAGACACAGACACCGATTAATGGACAACGCTATGCCCAACGCTCTAGAGGAAACCACCTGGCGGTCATTATTTAAAGGAGGGATTGCTGGGAAAGTACCAGATGGGATTTACATAGCTGAAATACAAATAAGGAAAGGGAATTCACTGTGCAAGTCGCACCAGAAGGAGACTATAATGCCAATCGAGGAGTGTGACTCGCTGTAACTGCCAGTCGATCTAAGGCTATTCAATATGGATCAATTTTATTAATCGTTGTTGGTCTGTTGGAATCCGAGGTGGAAATTGCCAAAAATACAACGCTAACCACAATCAAACAGGGTTAAGGTTATTCAATATGATCACAGTTTATTAAATCGCTGCTGGTTAGTTGGGATTCGAGGTGGAATATGCAAAAATACAACGCTAACCACAATCAAATAGAGTCAAGGTTATTCAATTTGATCACAGTTTATTAAATCATTGCTAAATTCTAGAATATGTATAATCGTCGATATACCAGAGAAATAAATCACCATTGCAATATAGAATATAAAATCTCCATTGAAATATAAAATTTAGAATCACCATTGAAATATAATATCTAGATTTGCCATTTGAAATATAAAATATAAATTTGTCATTCAAAACACAAAATCGCTGACATACCCAAAATATAAAATCGCCATTGCAATATCTATCAAATCGAGGTATGAGTTCTCTTATCTTAAATGAAATATCTACCATGGTTCGCTATATAAATTGTTTTCATAAAGGAAAACCATTGTTATTACACATTATCACTTACCACAGGATATCTACACACAGTAATAATTGAACTACGAATTAAACCGCATCCATGCATATACAACTATGAATTATAACTATAATAGCGATTGTCAACGGATTGTAAAACTACACATCAATAACTTAAATGTGGACACACAACCTCCAGGAATATACAGCCACAGAGAGTAACACAGAAGCATAAGGATCCAAACCAAGGAATAGTAAAACCCCAACGAGAACGTTGACCACAAAAGTTTAGGCAATCAAATGAATGGGTAAAAGCTCAAGACATAATTCATCCATTATTACTGTACAGAGACAAATTGCAGAGAAAAAGGGCCATCAAATAGTCATAGGTTTAAGTTGTGAGGGAGGCGATGCAACAAAGTGCGGGTCCATCCAGCAATAAATAAAATGTAGAGATAAACTTAGCCGGCGATCATAAAACGCACAACAAGGAACCTCGCCATCAATCAAATTTCAAGGTTATTAAATGCATCAAGGAGCAAGGAAAACCATTCAGCCAAGGACACAATAAAGGTAGACGGCTGAGTTCATCCTTCGCTTCACCATCCTCGCACAGAAAAGCAGGGCGTTAAGATCCATAGGTATTTTAACGCTAAGGCGACGACCGTAGATCAAGATCCTGGCCGATTTCTCAGGCAAGGACTGGCGTGCTAAGGATGAGGAGAAAAAAACACATGGGTCACATTCAACCACCAGGCTTCTGAGTCAAGCGGGGCGAAGGCCACGAGAAATCAATCAACCAAACAATCGGCTAGGTTAAGAAGAGGGGTTTGCTATCAATCTAACATTCAATCCATTTACAAAACAATATGCATTCTACTCTACAAAATAGAAGAGCATACCATTGCATGATCGCCCACTTCGAATGACATCCCGTGCTCCATGGGACTCCCGCTCGTCGACCGTCGAGACCTCACCGGTACCTCCCAGCCAATGCTAGGGGTACTCTTCTTCCCCCTTAGCCCCCCGAGCCGCAAAGGGGCCACACACACTAACTAGAAATCTCGTCTAGCTCCCAGCTCGCCTCGCAAGGCCAAGATACCACTCCTCTCCGAGCTGGGTATCCCAACTCCCCACAAGTAAATCAGTCAAGTCGATATTTCTGCAGCGTAACGTTACGCAAACAGAAGATGATCCTTTCTTCTTCTCCTTCCTTCCTTATATAGAATTTCCCACCTCCTCTCTTTCCTAAACTCTCATTTAATTAAATTTTTTAAAACAAATTCCTAAAAATTATTCTCTGTACAAGTGTCCCTCATCCCCTACATTCCTCCATTAATTAATTTCTTTAATTAAGTAAATATCTTTATTTCCCTCACCCACCTAAAGTTACTCCTAGAATCACTCCTAGGTGTCCCTAGATTCCCTTACAGGTTTTAAAGGCTTTCCCTATTGTGAAATTGCTAATTCAGTTTAAAATTAGAAAGCTCTTAAATGTGGATTCCTTACTAAATTGACTTCCCACTTTTTCCCTTAAGTTCCCCTTTTCCCCCTTTTATGTTACCTATTTTCTCTAGTTTCCCATTTTAATTTTTTTTTTCCTCTTTCCCCTTTTTATTAAAGGCCAAATGGCAATTGTGGAATTTAACCCCCTTTTCCCATTTTTATCCTTAAATTAATATTTTAAAATTATCCAAAAAATAAAACCATTCATTCCCCCTTTTTCTTTTAAATTTTAATCCACATATATATATATATATTTTGTGAATAACCTAAATTTCTTATCCCCCCCTTTTATTACAAGCTTTTAACTAAGGTTATAGTTATTAATTATGTGTTTTTTTTTTGTTTTTTTTTAAATTATTATCTTATTTTAATTTATCTTTTAATTTATTTTTTAATTAATTAATTTATTATTATTTTTTTTAAGGTAGACAAAATTTACCCCTAGCGAAATTTTAGACTTAGAACTTAGATTTGTACGGGGCGACATTTAATTAGGGAAATTGTTTTTAAAATTTCTTAACCCATTATTGTGTTAGGGCCATTTAGGTTCATCCTCTATCATCATCAATGTGGCGTGCCCTTCAGGACGCACTAGGTGCTCCAAGGGCTCCACTCACCTCATATGTTCCCTTGCACGACGTGCCCTTCAGGACACACTAGGTGCTCCAAGGGCACCACTCACCTCATTTGTTCCCTCGCGCGACGTGCCCTTCAAGACGCACTATGTGCTCCAAGGGTGCGACTCGCCTCTTGACTGATTGGTAGACATCAATAACCCCTGGAGTCAACACTCCACCAGGTGAACTAGTGGGAGAGTAAGGGATTCTAAGGAATAAGGCCCCTTCCCTATTGTGTGCCCCTTAGAATCATCATGAGCGACTGTCGCAGTCTTCCCCCACGACATCGTGGGTCCTCTCGAACTAGTTAATCGTTAACCTATAGTTCGAGCCACAACGGGAGTGCTAGTAGGCTGTGGCAGGGCTATTGTCCACACCTCTTCCTCAACCTCTCTGGCAGTCATGTGTGACCCCTTTACTCCATATGTGAGTCTAGTCGGCAAGCTATTGTCAGCCTGCATCATCAACAAATCATGTCATAACATATCCATAACATATCATCGAGTCATATGCACTAATATCACAGTAAAACAATCAAACCCCAATGGCACACTCCCTGACTCGATCCGTAGTCCAAGGGGTTCCATCGATGCCTCTGCATCCACAAGGTCCAAAACCCTGCACACTCAGTAAAACTGAGTCAATAACACCTGTCTATGTCAAAGCCATAAAACAACATGTCATCATCCCACAAGGCCTCATAATCAAAATCAAAAGTTTTAATAGAATAATAATCCAGATCACTTGCGAGCAAGTGTCCTCAAAGAATAAGTTTTCTCAGTGCACCAGAGCGAGATGTTATAGTTTCTCTTCTTCCTGCTGGGGAGAACGTAGAGCATTTGCAATGAATGTTTGTAGAATCCCGTGTCGACATCTCTCATCAATATCTATCATTTGAAAATTCATGAAAAGTTAAGCACAAGACAAGTACGAGTTAATATCTCCAACATTGACCAACAAAAATTATGAAGAAAGAAAAAAATATAAGACCTTAGGTTTTATGCAATATGTAAACTCTTTTATGTCTATATTAGACTTTATTATCCAAAAAGAGGTATTCATTATAATTATTCCTTTAGTCAAAGGGTCACTACAATTTCAAAAGTCTATGGTTCATTTTTTTGCAATTTTCTATGATAACAATCTATGGTTTGGAATAGAAGCCATATCAAAAATGAGGGTTGAATTTGGTTGTTCTAGAGACTGNAATATGTAAACTCTTTTATGTCTATATTAGACTTTATTATCCAAAAAGAGGTATTCATTATAATTATTCCTTTAGTCAAAGGGTCACTACAATTTCAAAAGTCTATGGTTCATTATTTTGCAATTTTCTATGATAACAATCTATGGTTTGGAATAGAAGCCATATCAAAAATGAGGGTTGAATTTGGTTGTTCTAGAGACTGAAAATTCAATCAGTTACTGACTAAAAAGCCAAGCATATTAAATTAAATGTTGATCGGATGAATTTCAAGGAAAAACCAAATCTACACAAGTAGGCACAAAGACTAAACATTCAGCCATGAATTAATGAACTTAGAGATAAGTAAGGGATAGGCAACATAGCAAATTATTATCCTTCCCTGATCATCCATGCACATAAAAGTAGGGCATTTGAATCTATAGTTCTTTAAACACCAAAGTGACGACTGTCGATTCGGCTCCTGGCCAATTGCTCAGGCACAGACTGATGACTAAAGGGATAAGGGACGAAAAATAAAAACACAATCTTTTCATAACAATAAATAAAACCCACACAAAGAAGTCATTGAAATCAGAAGTTGGGTTCGCCAAGGGATTGTCATTCAACTCAGAGGTTTATCATTAATAATGTAGAGTTTATCAGTAAAAATGCAAAGATGTACCCAAGTTCAAGCAATTAAAAATGCAAAGTGAAATCCAAGTTTTAATCAATCAAGCTGCAAAGGTACTCTGTAACATCCCGCTCTGGCGCACTGAGAAAACTTATTCTTTGAGGACACGTTCTCGCAAGTGCTCTGGACTTTTATGATATTAAAACATTTATCCTTGATTATGATGCGTTATGATAGATGACATGATGTTTTACTTCTTTGACATAGACAGGTGCTATTGACTCAGTTTTATGGAGTGTGTAGGGTTTTGGACCTTGAGGATGCAGAGGCATCGATGGAACCCCTTGGACTCCGGATTAAGTCAGGGAGTGTGCTATTTGGGTTGATTTATTTACTTTGATATTTCATTGATTTGATGATTGATGAGGACATGTTTTGACATGATTGTTGATGTTGCACGTTGATGATATCTTGCTGACCAAACTCACATATGGAGTAAAAGGGCCACACACGATTTCCAGATAGGTTGAGGGAGAGGTGTGGACAACAACCCTACCGCAGCCTACTAGCACTCTCGTCGTGGCTCGAACTGTAGGTTAACGATTACCTAGTTCGAGAGGATCCACGATGCCATGAGGGTAGACTGCGACATTCACTCACAATGATTCTAAGGGGCGCACAATAAGGTGGGGGCCTTATTCCTTAGAGCCCTTAGTCTCCCACAAGTTCACCTGGTGGAGTGTTGACTCCAGGGGTTATAGATTTCTACCAATCAGTCAAGTTGGCGAGTGGCACCCTTGGAGCACGTGGTGCATCCTGAAGGTCACGTCGCGCGAAAGAAACACAAGTTAGCGAGTGGCACCCTTGGAGCACGGGGTGCATCCTGAAGGGCACGTCGCGCAAAAGAAACAACCGAGGCGAGTGGCACCCTTGGAGCACGTGGTGCATCCTGAAGGGCACGTCGCATTGATGTTGATGAAGGAACAAACCTATATGGCCCTAAGACATAAAACACATTAAGAAATTCTTAAAAGACGTCCCTAAAAAAATGTCGCCCAGTTTAGAATCTAAATCTAAGTCTAAAAATTCTCTATGGTAAAATTTTGTTTAACCTTAGGAAAGGACCCTATAAAAATAAAAAAAATAAAAATTTAAACTAAA